>JBBPTP010000927.1:0-11936 GCA_038094195.1 Pulveroboletus aff. carminiporus | reverse complement strand
ATTCGAACTTAGCGGGTAGAAGAATAAGGGATTCGTGACGTCGTAACTTTGGGGTACTTGATTTGAGCTGCAAGCCTAACGACAAGCATTAGACTTGAGTGGCTAGTTTAACCTCATTGCGGAGGAGTTTTAATCGATGTTTGAATAAGTTACGATGTTGCAAAAAGAGCGTTTGTAACACTAGTTGATAAACTAAAAGAGGCTAAGTTATTCACGAAAATGGATCTCAGATGGGGATACAACAACATACACACCAAAGAAGGTGATGAATGGAAGGCCACATTCATATGCTTCAGAGGAGCATATGAGCCTCTCATCATGTACTTTGGGTTATACAATTCTCCAGCCATGTTCCAGGCAATAATGAACAAAATTTTTGCTGATATGGAAGCTGTCATGGTTGTTTACATCAATGATCTATTAATATTCACCAAAGACAATGACAAAGAAAAACACAATAAAATCATATTGGAAGTCCTTTGTCACTTAGAAGAAAATAACCTATTCATCAAGCCAGAAAAGTGCATGTTCCACATCAAGGAAATTGAATTTCTAGGCATGTTTGTGGGACAAGATGGTATTAGAATGGATGAATCTAAAGTTAAAGCTATTCTGGAATGGCCCACACCTAAGACAGTGCACAGTGTCCATGCTTTCCTCAGACTTGTGAACTTCTATCACAGATTCATTAAAGACTTTGCTAAAGTGGCCAGACCACTCCATGATCTGATGAAAAAGGCCATTAAATTCACATGGAAAAGCCCACAACAAGAAGCATTTGACATGCTTAAATGAACATTTACCACAGCACCTATACTTGCTTATTCAGATATAGATAAGAAATTCTGGCTTGAAGCTGACTCATCTAAATTCACAACAGGAGCAGTGCTGAAACAACCCAAACCTCTGAAGTATAGCTGTCAAGAGGTAATAACAGTTACCCAAGGCAAGTGTCTTGTTAGCCTTGTGATATCCTTTACCAAGAGAGTCTTGACTAGTCTTGCTTACAGACTAGAAACAAAGGATGTATATGATAGTAGTTATTCTTTAGAGGGGAATATACAAGAGGACTTTGTTAGAGTCCCTTGTGCTCTACATGGGTCGTATATATACTCTACTAGTGTTTATATCTATAGACACCTCATCTAGAGATATTCTGTGTCATCCATGATGTTACAATGTGTATCTAATAAGTAAAAATGGAAGAGAAGCATAAACATACACATAGAGTGTGGATCTAATGTGAATGAAAAGCATAACTGTGGTAGAATAGAAGACATAGCCTGATGCCTCAAGTATCAGGTGTGATTCATCTATGATCGTGACTTATAAGAATAGGGATCGTGATGATCATGAAATGTAA
Source organism: Pulveroboletus aff. carminiporus (assembly GCA_038094195.1). NCBI lineage: Eukaryota > Fungi > Basidiomycota > Agaricomycetes > Boletales > Boletaceae > Pulveroboletus > Pulveroboletus aff. carminiporus. The sequence goes on along the minus strand of JBBPTP010000927.1, from coordinate 10,573 downwards.
CTCCATCAAGAGTGAGCTCATGAAGTCGTGAAGAGGTGAATAAGTGAAATGTGACCATGTGCACATGTGAAGATATGAAAATAAAGAATAATCAGTAAATCTGATACTAATAAGATAAAACTTAAGAGTGTCCATATTCTTAGTCCATAATTCATTTTCTGTAACAAGTGCTCTTTGTTTATGAAGACAATGACAAATGGCATCCTGTCACATATTTCTCTCATGTCCTTAACTCTACTGAAAGAAACTATCTAATCACTGACAAAGAAATGCTCAGTGTAATACGAGCATTGGAAGTTTGGGAACACCACCTTGAAGATGCACAGCATGAGTTTGAAATATGAAACAACCATGCCAATCTACAGTTCTTTATAATGAGACAAGATCTCAACTGTCACCAAGCATGATGGTCACAATATTTATCTAGATTTAATTACATCTGGATATACAAGGCTGGAACTACAATGGGAAAAGCTGACACCCTTTCTAGATAAGAAGATCACCTGGAAGGGATTGAAGATGACAACAAAGGAATTGTTGTTATCTCCCCAGATAAGATCAGACAGACACTTCTGATCTCAGATGAAGGGATCTCCATTAAGCAACACATTTTTAATGCAACAATGTGCCTGATGGAAATGCAAACCCAGAAGGTACTCAAGAAAGAAAAGCTTGAAATCCACAATGACGGTCTACTGTATGACCAATATGAAAGAATATACATTCCAGATACTTTCCAGTATTCACTCCTATGCATGAAAGTCACCAGACTTCACCATGATACTCCAGTTGCTGGTCATCCTGGATACAAGAAAACCATAGAGCTACTGCAACATAGTTACTGGTGGCCAGGCATGGCTACTTACGTTAAAGATTATATCAACATTGTGACAGGTGTCAATATTTCAAAGGATCAAATCAAGCCCCAGCTGGCTTGCTACAACCTTTAGAAGCACCTCAAATTCCATGAGAACATATATCAGCTGATTTTATCAGACCTTTCCAAATTCTATGGATTTGATGCAATCTTGATGGTTGTAGATCACTTCTCAAATTCATACCCATGCATAAGATGTGTATGGCCCTCAATATGGCCAAACTCTACCTAAAATATATCTGGAAGCACCACAGTCTTTCTAAATTCATTATCTCTGATTGCAGACCACAATTTGCATCAGCTGTAATGCAAGAGCTTTGTAAGTGCCTTGGTATAGACTGTTGTCTCTCCACAGCATTCCACCCACAAACAGATGGGCAAATGGAATGAATGAACCATGAAGTACAACAGTACCTTCACATATTTACAGCAGAGTGACAACATGAATGAGTTGATTGGCTAGCCCTTGCCCAATTCTCATATAATTCTAAATGTAATGCTTCTACTAAGAAGACACTCTTTGAAGTCACATGTTCATATTACTCCAGGATGGGTTTCAAACAAGGAACATCTAAAGCATCTGCAGTGGAAACATTTGTGGAGCAGATGAAAATCATATTGCAAGAAGCTTATGATAATATATTAAAAGCACAAGAACGGATGAAGGCTAATGCCAATAAACATAGATCATCCACACCAGACTATGCCATTGGAGACAAAGTTTAGCTCTTCATGGAAAACCTTTGCTTGATGTGAGCATCTAAGAAACTTTTCAAAAAATGGCTAGGACCTTATGAAATCATTGAGTTAATGGATCCCAATGCAGTCAAGCTATGCTTGCCTCACTCAATGAAGATTCACCCTGTTGTTAATATATCCCAAGTCAAACTCTATAAGGAAAGAATGAATGGGCAAGAACCATACTGGCTGGGATCTGTGCAAGTCACAGAAGACAGAGATAATGAATGGAAGGTGGACTACATTGTAGACTCCCAACTCAAAGGTCATCATCTGGAATATTTAATTCACTGAAAAGGTTATGACAACACAGAACATACTTGAGAGCCAAGAGCCAATCTAACATATATATAAAATGCTGTGAAAGAATTCCACCATTTATATCCAGCAGCCCCACATGTCATTAACATAGATGAAAATCTCTTCTCTAAATTATTTGAAGCATACAAGAATCAAACCAACTTAACACACTCTGCTGAAATACTCTTTAATTGCCTGGAATGTGATTCATAAGGAGGGGATAGTGTTACAAATGCTCTTTTTGCAACATTGTAACTTATTCAAATACTGATTAAAGCTTCTCTGCAATGAGGTTAAATTAGCCACTCAAGTCTAATGCTCATTGTTAGGCTTGCAGCTCAAATCAATTACCCCAAGCCCTGTCTCATTTACCTCTATATCTGCTAAGTCTCAATCACACCTACCCTAAACTCTGTTAACTTTTCATAACTTCATGATAGCATAGTGCTTGACACTGTATGACTTATGACATTATGCTTTTGAACTAATTAAACTTTATATGACAGAACTTAATTTTATTTATATGCTTCCATTTCTATGCCTCATGCATTTCATTACTGCTACTCTTTACCCTATGGCTATGCATTGCTATGCTTCTCTTCCATTTTGATCTACCACACCTCATGTCTTTTATCTCCACTTCACAGTCTTATGGCTGTTTAGGACTATATTTGGATAATGGACCAAATAGGGATAAATATGTACTTAGATATATAAGGTCCCAAATTGACAACCAAGAGATCCTCAGTCAGATCCTCTTGGGTATTCCCCTACTGTTAGATCTAGCGCTACAACACCTTGTGTGAAACATGAGGTGGTGAGTTCTTGATACTAGAACTAGCCAGACTCAAGAGAGATTCTACTTGAGGGAGGAGCTCATGAAGAGTCACAATGTCCTCAATAGACTTAAGTTGTGCTAGACAAGTGAACGAATTCATTCAAGATGGAGAAATACTACTGAAAGTAACTATGGTATCAAGATAAGTAATAGACTACCATAGCAAGTAACTAACGATGAAGGGGAATGATAATCATCATAAGTAATCAATGGGAAAGCAAGGGATAACCATAGTGAGTAAGCAACTATGGAGTTGAAGTAAGGGTGATGAGGATCTATGGAGTAGATCCGAGTCAAGAAGTAAAAAGATAAACTAGTAGTGCAAAAGAATGAGCACAAAAGAGACAATAATAAAGCATACTTGAATAAGCTTATCTCAACATGAACTGGAGTTGAGATGTAGATGACTAAGTGAATCTATTCATCATCAAGAGCCTAACAGCAAGTGATTGCAAAGGGAAGAGAAAAGAGATGCACACTAAGAGGGTAAACAATTGTAACATCTACTTCTCATCTGTCTCTAAGTCTAAGTTTCCTAGTGGTAACCTGAAAGCTCTAGTAGCAATTAGGATTATTTCAGTAATGGAGTTACACCGCCGTTTTGGACATATCGCTCCATCAGTTGTATGACATCTTGCTGAAAAAGGATTAATCAGTGGGCTGCAGTTCAATAAAATGAAGGATGAAGGTACCTTTTGTGAGTCCTGCATCTATGTGAAGGCCACATGCAAACTGATTGCAAAGGAGGATGAGGGGGAGCATGCCATGGAACTCAATGCTCTCATACACTCAGACATTTGGGGTCCAGCACCAGTGCCCATGTTGGGTGATCAACACTACTATGTCACTTTTACAGATGATAAGATGAGACTCATCTATCTCCATGTTTTGTACCAGAAGAGTGAGACCTTTGATGCATACAAGTTGTTTGAAGCTTGGCTTGATCACCAGCTTGCAGCAAAGGTGAAGGTCCTCCACTCAGACCAAGAAGGCAAGTACCAGGGCCATGAATTTGTCCTGTATCTAGAGAAACAGGGTACTATGCAATGCTTGACTGTGTACAATACCCTGCAGCATAATGGTGTTGTGGAACACCTTAACTGGATGCTGCTTGAGCATGTCAGAGTGATGCTTCACATGAGTGGCTTACCTAAGTCACTGTGGGGAGAACCTGTGTGTCATATGGTATGGCTGAAAAATCAAATACCTACCAAGGTATTAAAGGGACTGAGCTCTTATGAGGCCATATTTGGCAAACAGCCCAATTTTTGACACCTTTGCAAGTGGAGATTCAAGGTTTATGTGAGAATCGAAGGAGGTAATAAGCTAAAAGGACGAGTTGCAAAAGGCAAGTGGGTGGGAATTGATGACAAATCAGAGAATGGTTGCCATGTATACTGGCCATACAAGCACACCATGATGGTTGAACGCAATGTCTACTTCAATCCAATGCAAGGCAGCATCGAGGGGGAGGAAGATCAAGTCAACTCCAATGCTACTATAGCATATGCATCCAATCCACTCACACCTGCTGCCAACATCTCTGCCATCAAGCCTAAAACACCACAGCCACCACCCACTATCCATCTGACCTCATCCATTCCATCCACACCTGCCGAGTCATGCCCAAAATGAATTCACAAACTGAGTCAATGAGTGCTCAATGTCCTTGCTGGAAAGGCCACTGATCCTATCCCACTGCATGGAGTGCAGTTGCCTGAGTCCATAGCTGAGGAGCTCCAGGACTGTACAGGACCCACCATTCTCAAAGGTGAGGGCATAGCTGAGCAGATGCTTGTGGCTACCAACTACTACGATGATGTGAAACTTGCCCTTCAGCTTGATGAACACATATCTGCCACCAAAGTGCTCAAGCTGTCATCGCTCGCCAAGGCCAAATGCCATCCAGATTGGCTGCAATGGGAGCAGGAAATTTATGAGGAGTTGGCCACCTTGGACAAGGCTGGTATCTGAGAGCTTGCAGATGCACTGCCCAGTACAAACATAATAGATTCAAAGTGGGTTTTTCATGCTAAAAAAGATGCAGTTAGAAATATTGTGCACTATGAGGCCTGTCTCATCATGCAGAGATTCTCACAAGTCTCCAGCATCGACTACTTTGACATCTATGCCTCCATTGCCAAGCTTGCATCCATCTACACTGTTCTAGCCCTCACTGCTCGACATGACATGGAACTCCACCAGATTAACATCAAGGGCACATACCTGAATGGTGAACTCACAGACAGCAAGTGCATCTACATGCACCAGCCCCTCAGTTATGCTGATTCCACACATCCATGCCATGTCTGCCATTATGCAAAATGCTCTATGGACTCAAGCAGAGCAGCCATCGATGATACCAAAAGCTAGTTGAGATCATGGTGAAGAAACTCAAGTCCATCCAGTGCAAGGTCAATCAGGCCATCTTTCACAAATGGGACAGCAACACCCTCATCATTGTGGTCATTCATGTTGATGACTGCACCATCACCGTGACCTCTCTCACCCTCATTATCCAACTTAAGGACCAGCTCATGGAGCACATCGAAATCACAGATCTCAGTGAACTCTACTGGTTGCTTGATATTGAAGTCACATGCAACTGAACAGATCGAACCATTTGCCTCTCACAATGCTCCTACATCGACTCCATCCTCTACTGTTTCAACTTCAATGAACTGAAACCTGTGTTCATGCCCATGGAGCCTCAGGTGAAGCTCACCATGAGCCAGTCACCATCAACTGGAGTTGAGCATGCCATGATGCAGCACATCCCATACTGTGAGGCTGTCAGATCACTGATGTATGCCACACTTGGTACTCATTCTGACATCTTGTATGCTATCACCACTGTCTTCCATTTTTTGAGCAATCCAGGCATGCCATATTGGGATGCCATTCATCACATCTACAGATACCTACTTGGAACAAAGAATTTATGCCTTACCTATGAAGGGGGAGTTACCTAGCTGACTGGATACACAGACACTGATGGAAGCATGGCTGAGGACCATTGTGCCATCTCAGACTATGCATTTCTCATCAATGGTGGGGCCATATCATGGAGTTTGAAGAAACAAGAAATTGTTTCACTCTTGACAACCAAGAGTGAGTATGTTGCTGCCATGCATGCCATGAAAGAAGCCCTCTGGCTTTGCTCTTTTATTACAGACATCTTCTCACCCCCCACTGACACCACCACCCTCTTTTCTGACAATCAATCTGCTATTGTATTGGCCAAAGACCATCAATATCATGTGCACACCAAGCACATTGATGTGCATTTTCATTTTATTCGTTGGGTCATTGATGATGGCAAACTATAACTAACCTACTATCTGACTGATGATATGGTTGCTGACATGTTGACCAAGGTGCTCCCCTCACCCAAGGTCAAACACTTCACTGCTGAACTTGGACTATGCACGGTTTAAGGGGGAGTGTTGGAATAGCAAGCACATGTGCAGCTACACCATCAATACATACTGTCCCTTTGTACATGACACAACTATGTCTCCATGCAACACATCCTTTTCTTTTTTCTTTCCTTTGTTCCACCTGACAACTTTGTTATCATACTGAGTATATAGTCTAGAATATTTTTGACCACTCCCTCAGTTCATTGTCTGCTTTCTTACATGACAACTGAGTTTGTGCACTCAATAGATATATTCTCATAAAAAGGTGTTCAACATCAACTGAAGTAGCTATGCACACATCATTGGTACCAGAGCAATGAATGAGTAAATGACTTACCTGGACTGCTCAGATAATCAATGGCCATATGAGAGAGATGGGAGGAATGAGGTATACCTCTGGATCCACCATTGCAATGCATCTGTGATGTCCTCAACATCAGCACCAAGGTATACTTCAAGTTCATTGCATGAGAGCTTCTATATTGATTTTGCAAGGCATGGGAGATTATCAAATACATTACTCAACACCTACCTATCTGGAGTTGTTGCTGTTGTGTCATTCACAATGTCACCAGAAGAATATGACTGGTAAGAATTTTTGTATACATCTACTACTAGCTGTTTGGCAGTTGTGATCCAATTAGTGGGCCATCTGGCAGTCTTGAAGTATTGTAATTTGTGTCAAGGGTGTAGAACTGCAAAGGTTGTTATATAGGAAATCAAATCTGAGTGCATGGATATATACCAATCACAATCCAATATACATCAGATGTTACAGATGTACTCTAAGCCTATAGTGCATTATGATTACTGAAGCTACAAGCACTACAAATACAGATATTCATTTTCTTAAGTCTTATCTTATCAGTACTGATTACTCTTTATTTTCACTTCTTCATGTCTTCACATGTGCACATGGTCATATTTCATATATTCACACCTTCACATCTTGATGATATCATGTTTTCACAATCATCATGACTCCTATTCTTATGAGTCACAATCATAGATAAATCACACCTGATATTTGAGGCATCAGACTATGCTCTTCTATTCTACCACAACTATGCTTCTTATTCACATTAGATCCACACCTTAGGCATATGTTTATAATTCCCTTTCATTTTTACTTATTAAATATACATTGCTACCTTATGGACTATATAGAATATCTCCATATGAGACATCTATAGACACAAACATAGATAGAATATATATATGACCCATGAAGAGCCAGAGAACTCTAACCAAGTTCTTCTATGCTTTTCTCTATTAATAATAAGAACTATTATCATTACACATACATACCTCTGATTTTCTAGCATAAGTTAGCTAGGTCATGTTACAAATGCTCTTTTTGCAACATCATAACTTATTCAAACTCTGATTCATGCTCCTCTGCAATGAGGTTAAACTATGCCACATAAGTCTAGTGCTTGTCACTAGGCTTGCTGTCCAAATCAATTACCTCAAGCTCTATCCTGTATCATCTTACAACTGCTAAAGTCTGAAACCTACCTACCCTAAACTCTCTTAACACTTCATGATTTCATGACAGCACTACAACTCATGACATTACACATTTAGACATATTGAACTTTATATGACAGAACTTAACTTTATCTGTATGCTTCCATTTCTATGCCTCATGCATTTCATTACCACTACTCTTTACCCTATAGCTATGTGCTTCTATGCTTCTCTTCCATTCTGATCTGCCACACCTCATGTTCTCCTCATTTCTTTAATCTCTGCTTCATAGCCTTATGGCTGTTCATATACATATTTAAATAATGGACCAAATAGGGTCAAACATATACTTAGGTATATAAGGACCTGAATTGATGACCAAGAGATTCTCAGTCAGATCCTCTTGGATTTTCCCTGTTACAATGCAAATAATAACTACTAGAAAGCTCTATGATGACCAGACCAATAGAGAACAACACATTTACCATCAATTAATATATATACAAAGAACAGAAGGAGCTGACTAATTGTTATCAAAATTGCATACTAACTGATGTGCTCATGGTACACCTTGGTGGCTGTGCAGTACTGATCACTCCAAATTGCCTAAAAGCAGCACCACACACCACAAAGGGCCAGAATCCCTAATAAAACACCCTAGACCTCTTTATTATAATATAAAGCACCTCCAGAGTACATTTTGACCATTTGTACTTCAAAACTCAGGCTTATATAAGCCATCAAACCTATGTTACACTATGTTAGACTATATTGGACTATGTTTGATGCCTCATAACAATTCAAAGCCATAACATTAAATCCTCAAAAATATATGGATAGGTCACTAAAAGGACTCTCTTAAAGACTATCTACTCAGTTTTGCAAAATATATGGACCAACTATGTGAAGTGCCAACTGTTGAACATAGTGGCTGTGTAGTAGGTACCTCTGAGCATATGCTACACAAAGGGCTCAACCAGATTATGGATTTCTGTCACCCCACATCAAATTCATTGCCATGCACTCTTGTGCAGGTATACCTCATGCAATACCTCATTACATTTGCACTGCACAGTTAACCCTATACCCTACACATGTACAACATATCCTAGACCATCACCATTCACTATACATCACTTACAAGCCTAGAACTAGTCTAGAAACCTTCCAACTAAGTCTATATGATAGATATAGCCTAGTATATATGTATAACATGAGGTGTATACCCAATACCCTAGCATAGCATATCTTAGATGTAGTATACACTTGTACAAACTGTAGAATAGTATATAAGGGCTGCCCCCAGCTCTAGAGAACACTAGTCTTGTCCTCTTGAAGTTTTCCTACTTGCTAGGAGGTTCAGATTCACTACTATTGTCTTATAGCCCAAACAGCTGATCCTTCAGTGGATTAGTCATTTCATTCCCCTACTTCCATCTGCCTCTCCAGTCTAAGCTTCCTAGTGATAATCTGAAAGCCTAGTGCAATTAGGGTTGTTTCAGATCAAGACAAGACTACCTTGATAAAGGTTACTACAAGGATAACAAGACACTTTCCCTGGGCACTATTGTCTCTTGACACTATGCCTCAGAGGTTTAGAGTTGTTTCATCAGATGTGTTACAATCCTTTTTCTCTCTATTTCCATTGCTCTGTTATGCTTTACATAACCTACCATCATCTTTGGAATAGTAAGGACTATAATTACTTATTTCTTGCTTATCATTTCTCCTTGAAATCTGAGACTAGTTCTCCTATGAATCAGCTCTATGGTGAGTTGTCTCATTCTTATCTTTCTCTTGTCTTATCTTTATCATAGATGCTTACTCCTCAGCTGATTCTATTATATCAGCCTCATAGTTTCTATCTCTCATTGTTCTATAACATTCCATAGCATTCTACTATGACTTAGTTAATCCACAGCATTTCTTTCCTTTTACATCTACTTGAGGCCAGCCCTAGGGCAAATCAGTGATCACTATTTAAACCTTAGCTTGACATCATGTAATCCTTTTCTTTACTTTGAATCTACTGTCATTTTCACCTAGCAATAAGTTTGTTTAAGGACATTATGACTCTTCGTGAGCTCCTTCCTTGATCAGACCTCTCTTGAGTCAGAATTATCCCTAGCATCAAGTGCTAGATCTAACAAGATGAGTCAATGAGTGAGTAATAGTGGTTTAGTGTCCATTTGGTGAGCCTGAGAGTGGTGCAGATGGCTGGGCTAAGTGATTTCTTATCCAAAATGCCATTCATGAATGCTTCATCTATATAGTCCATGGCTAGGATAACTATGGAGAGGTTTGGCATTGAGCATGAAAAGAACACAGTTGCATCCTTTAGAACCTATATGGTATTAGTAAGTAGAAATGCTATGCATGGAGTGACTTGCACACTTATCTTGAGGATGTCATGCAGCTGCCCTAGCAGCTTCCATTTCTCATCATCAAGTGTATATCCACTTACTCCCAGCTTATTCTTGTCTGTAATCCCATCTATTCTAGCCTGATACTGTAATGTGAAGTCCAACATGTTGAACATTGAGTTCCAGTATGTTCCCATATTTTATGAAAGAGTTCTAATGCTCATTTTCAGCTCCTTGATGATTGCCTTCCATACTGTTACAGTCTTTATCTTATCAGTAATGGATTTACTGATTACTCTTTATTTTCACATCTTTACACCTTCACATGTGCACTTGGTCACATTTCACCATTTCACTATTTCACGACTTCACGATTATCACTCTTGATGGAGTCACATTTCACGATCATCACGACCCCTATTCTTATGAGTCACGATCATAGATGAACCACATCTGATGCTTGAGGCATAAGGCTATGTCTTCCATTCTACCACATCTATGCTTCCTATTCACATTAGATCCACACCTTATGTGTATGTTTATGCTTCTCTTCCATTCTTACTTA
>JBBPTP010000926.1:0-11951 GCA_038094195.1 Pulveroboletus aff. carminiporus | reverse complement strand
TCTTGGATTGCCTAAACTTTCTCTACTGACATGGTAAGACCAGAAGGAGAGAGGCAGTATTTAAGGTACTCAGTAGTATCTGTGTGGAATTTACATTTTTTTGGTTTAGCATAAAGTCCATGTTTGTAGAGTCAACAGAGCACCTTACAGACATGCTCTCTGTTGGGAGGCCTTATCTATGGAGTAAATGAGGATGTTGTCAAGGTAGACTATGATGCAAACATCTAACAAGTCAGTGAAGATGGTGTTGACAAACTGCTGGAATGCTGCTGGCACATTGGTAAGTCCAAATGACATTCATAAGATCCATAATGAGTTCAGAATGAGGTCTTTCATTCATTGCCCTCAGCAATGCAGACTAAGTGATATGCATGCCTGAGGTTGATCTTGGTATAGATTGAAACAATCCTAAACCCCTGAGGTGTAGCCATCAAGAGGTAACCATAGTTGCCCAAAATAAGTGTCTTGTTAACCTTATAGTATCCTTTACCAAGATGGTCTTGACTAGTCTGGCTTATTGACTAGAAACCAGAGGTATGTGCAATGATAATAGATCTTATTATTTATAGAGGAAAGCACAGAAACATGCTACTATAATGTCTACAGTAGTTCTGTTATTCTATCTTCATATATCTTGTATGGACTTTCTATAATAGCACAGCCACTATGGTCCTTGGTCATAACATGTGTATAGTCTTTGTACAATATATTATATCTTCATACAAGGGAGGCACTCATGTAGAGGCACAGCATCCTTGTGTGTCTTTATATATAGACTATCTACAAAGGCATGGCCTTCTGTGGTCCAGATCTTCTTATATGCATGTTCTTATGCATAGGCAACATCTGCCATAGTCTTGTACTCCTTAGTGCTTCACATCTAAGTGACGAACACTAGTGAGCATAGTAGTGATAACCCTAGCAAGGAGAACTAGAGATCTAGCAGACTGGGTACTGTTTATAGAGGGGAAACTCTAGGGAGACTTGGTTAGAGTCCTCTGTCTCTATATGGGTCATATATATATACTCTACTAATGTTTGTATCTATGGATGTCTCATCTAGAGATATCCTGTATAGTTCATGAGGTAGAAGTGTATATCTAATAAGTAAGAATGGAAGAGAAGCATAAACATACACATAAGGTGTGGATCTAATGTGAATAAGAAGCATATATGTGGCAGAATGGAAAACATAGCCTTATGCCTCAAGCATCAGATGTGGTTCATCTATGATTGTGACTCATAAGAATAGAGGTCGTAATGATCGTGAAGCATGACTCCATCAAGAGTGATAATTGTGAGGTCATGAAATTATGAAATTGTGAAATGTGACCAAGTGCACATGTGAAGACATAAAGAGGTGAAAATATAGAGTAATCAGTAAAACCAGTACTGATAAGATAGAGACTTAGAAAATGAATATCCATGTTCTTAGTCTGTATTTGTAGTGCTTGTAGCTTCAGTAATCGTAATGCACTATAGCATAGAGTGCACCTGTAACATAGATCTTGGCTTGACTGAGTGCATTGAGGAGGTCAGATATGCACAGAAGTGGATAATAGTCTTTCTTCATGATCTTGTTGAGTCCTCTAAAGTTGACACAAAGGCAGAGTGAATCATCCTTCTTGTGGACAAAGAGGACCAGAGCAGCATGAGTAGAAGAGGATTGATGGATAAACCCATTAGATAGGTATTCATCCAGGAAGGTGCAGAGAAACTCAAGCTCAGAGGTGGAAAGAAAGTATATGGTGCCTAAAGGAGAGGAGGTGCCTTCTTTCAGGTCAATCTTTAGGTCATGTTTATAATAAGGGGTGAGGGTAGAAGCCTTGCTCTTACTGAATACATCTGCAAACTCATGGTATTCAGAGAGAACAGCAGACAGATCAATGTCTTTAGGAGTAGCAGAAGAGGCTTCGAGATTGGTCTTCTTAGGGCAGAGTTACAAGCTAAACTGGATTGAGCCCTTGAAGTGACATGCTAATGTGAATGTGGGTCATTGATTATCATAATGGGAGGGGCTTTATGATCATGAAAACATGGTGGATCTAGAAGTGTAATATTAGCTGAAGGAGGTAATTCTGAAGGCTGTGGAGGAGAGCTCAGAGTTATTGGCATGATCTATTCTGATGCATGGAATAAGATACTGTTTGAAGCCCAGTCAATCAATGGATTGTAGTGGATAAGCCAGTTATGTTCTAGAACAAGAGAGCAGAATCCATCCAATGGAGTGACATATAATATCAATGAAGTGATGTCATCAGTTTTAAAACAGATAGAAAGGTCAATAACTTGAGTGATGGTGGAGTTAGATGTTCCATTAAACAGCCAGAGTTGTAACAGAGGGACAGAGTAAGGGGAGAGTCCATGATCATTAACAAAAGACTTGTCTATAAAACAATCTGAGTGTTACGACTTATCCCAGACTTAACGCAATCATGTGTACTTCTTTCTTCTTTTGTCGCTTACCAATCCGGCGAGTACCCTCATGGTCATTCGTGCACCTGCACAGTCATGGAATTCCTTCTTCCTCCTTCCATGACATTCCATGATCTGCTTAGTCAGCAGATCTCATTTCACTACTTAAACTCATTGTATCTGTTAGATCTTCCCTAAGCTAGAGCTCCCTTAAGATACTGCACTTGTATCTGGTAGCCAGTTCAATACTAGCTTTTCCTCGTGTTTCGCCTCCTGCGTGTCTTCGCTCTCCACATTGATTGAGCGCTCCCTGAACTCCTAGGCTACCCTCTTGGTAGTATCTTTCCTCGTTACTAAGTTCGTGCTCCTCGCACGACTTCCTCGAACCCTCATCGTTGTTGCATTACTCGCACGACATATCCTAGTCATCGTTGCCTTAGTTGCACAATTCCTCGTACTTCATCATCCCCGTTATCTCTGAAGGGCTTTGCTTGTTCCTACCCGGACCAAGCTTAACACTGAGGAGCCTAAATCTAATTTAAGCCTGGGCCTGGATTTTGTATATTTACTTTAAGGTTTGCAATGAAGAGCATAGCCAACTGTTTGTTTAAAATAGGAAAAATCTACACTATGGATATGGATATGGATATGGATCTGCCATGACCATACCCATATCCATACCCATCCATACCCATATCCACAACCTATATGAATTTGCCATACCCATGCTGTTGCCTACTCTTCACTTGTAGTGATGAGATATAAAAGAACTTGATTGAGAGACTCTAGCAACAGAGGCCCAACTTATATACTATATAGGGGTTTGTATCTATTTGTACTTATTTGTATCATAAATAATCCATTTATAGTATCATATATCCATATGTAGTAATGAGGCTGCCTATGACAAGTCATTGTGACTCAGAACATATCCATGCATAGCCTAGTGGCATATCTTTGAAATGACAGTAATTAACTGCATGATGCACACACATTGTGTGGAAGAATGGAACTTGAGAAGCATGATGGACACATTGTCTGATATGATCATGAGAAAATAGAAGTTAAGGAACTTCTACTTGGAAATGAAAACAAGAATCATGACTTGAAAGAGAGTGGGTCAAGGGTTTGCATCCTTGATACATGACTTGACTTAGAAAAATGTAGAGAGTGTTCAAGTAAGCAGCTTAGTCAGCATGCTTAGTCAATGTTCATTATAAAAAGTGTTAAGTCCTGAAGAATGAGATATTGCATTAGGCAGTGTTTGTAACATTATCATAGGTTCACTTTATATTGACCATTTACAAGACAAGTGGTAAGGATACTAATCCAAGCCTGAATGCCAAGGAGCTTGAAGTGTCATACACAAAGTTTTTGTGAAGTATCCAGGTCATCATGTAATATCCTTCCAAAGGACTCCAGCTCAAAAAGATGCTGGCTGGTTGGGCTTTTAAGGGCTTGTAAGTGGTAGTTCAATATATTAACAAGCATTTTAATATATTAATAGGGATGGCATACAAAACATGAATACAGACAATCATGATATGAATAATGAGTTCAATATGAACATTTCTAAGTCAAAGACAAGGATAGAGACAGGAACAGGAATGAAGGTGGAGACAAATTCAGATGTGCAGACCTCTTGAAACAATCCTAAACCTCTGAAGTATAGCTGTCAAGAGGCAATAGTGATTGTCCAAGGAAAGTGTCTTGTTATCCTTGTGGTATCCTTTACCAAGTGGGTTTGACTTGACCTACATAGCTAGCTTATGCTAGAAAACCTATAAAGAAATCTTCTATATGTCTCTAGTACTTCTAGTTTCCATAATCTTCATATATCTTTGTATATGGACTGCCTATAGAGGCACAGCCTTCTGTGGTTCAGGTCTTCTTAGTAATGCATGTTCTTATGCATAGGTAACATCTGCCATAGTAGTGGTAACCCTAGACAAGGGGAACTCAAGTGGAGTGAATAGTCTTATTATTAATAGAAGAAACTCCAGAAAGATTTGGTTAGAGTCTCCTGGTTCTACATGGGTTATATATATACTCTACTTATGTTTGTATCTATGGATGTCTCATCTAGAGATATACTATGTTGTTCATGATGTTACAATGCATATCTAATAAGTAAGAATGGAAGAGAAGCATAAACATACATCTAAGGTGTATATCTGATATGAATAAGAATCATAGTTGTGATAGAATGGAAGACATTGTTACAAACACTCTTTTTACAACATCATAACTTATTCAAACTCTGATTCATGCTCCTTCACAATAAGGTTAAACTATGCCACACAAGTCTAATGCTTGTCACTAGACTTGCTGTCAAAATCAATTACTCCAAGCCCTGTTTCGTTTACCCTCATATCTGCTAAGTGTTAAACCAATCTATCCTAAACTCCATCAACACTTCATGACTTCATGACAGCACTGTGCTTAACACCCTGTGACTCATGACCTTACAAATATGAATATATTGAACTTTACATAACAGAACTTAATCTTATTTTATATGCTTCCATTTCTATGCCTCATGCATTTCATTACCACTACCCTTTACCCTATGGCTATGCGCTTCTATGCTTCTCTTCTATTTTGATCTGCCACATCTCATGTTTGTCTCATTCTTTTAATCTCTGCTTCATAGCCTTATGGCTATTTACAACCTTATTTGGATAACAGACCAAATAGATACAAACATATAACATAGTATATAAGGATCTAAATCAATGACCAAGAGATCCTCAGTCAGATCCTCTTGGATTTTCCTCTTCTATCATCTGTCTTTTAAGTCTATACTTTCTAGTGGTAATCTGAAGGCCTAGTGTTATTAGGGTTATTTCAGACATAGCCTGATGCCTCAAGTATCAGGTGTGATTCATCTATGATCATAACTTTATAAGAATAGGAGTCATGATGATCATAAAGGCATGACATTATTAAGATGTGAAATTGTGAAATTGTGAATACATGAAATGTGACCATGTGCACATGTGAAGACATGAAGGTGTGAAATAAAGAGTAATCAGTAAAATCAGTACTGATAAGATAAGACTTAGAAAATGAATATCTATTACGTCGAGACTGAAACAACTATAAGTTAAACAACAACCCTATACAGGATTGGAACTCATTGTTGAGTCAAGGAAAAGAGGAGAAGAGTAACTGGATTGAATAAAGGAATCCCCCACTTGTAGTGGTGGCTTTCGAAAGAACTTTATTGAGAGATTCTATGTCAAAGTCCCAAGCTTTATATACTACCTGGAGTATATATCTATTTGTACTTATTTATGTATGTAAATAGTCCATATGTGGAATCATATATCCTAATATAGTAAGAGGCTGTTCATGATGAGTCATGTAGACTCGGAACATATCCGTGCATAGCCTTGTGGTGTATCTTTGAAATGACAGTAATTAACTGCATGAATCACACACATTGTGTGGTAGAATGGAAGAAAAGAAACATGATGAACATGTTGTCCATTATGATCATGAGAATAGAAGTTAAGGAACTTCTAGACAGAAATTAATAAGAAAATCATGACTTGAACAAGTGTGGGTCAAGGGTATGTACCCTTGATATGTGACTTGACTTAAAAATGATAAACAAGCATGCTTAGTAATCAGCTTAGTCCTTGTTCATCATAAAAAGTGTTAAGTCCCATAGGACAAAGTATTGCATTAGACAGTGTTTGTAACACTACCCCCCTTCTATGAATTGCATTCCAGGCAATTAAAGGGTTGTGTGGTCCCCTCCGGAATAGGTTTTCCATAATACTTGAATAATCAAATAAATTTGACTGCTGACATCCTCAACTTTCAAGGAGCGTTTGGAT
Source organism: Pulveroboletus aff. carminiporus (assembly GCA_038094195.1). NCBI lineage: Eukaryota > Fungi > Basidiomycota > Agaricomycetes > Boletales > Boletaceae > Pulveroboletus > Pulveroboletus aff. carminiporus. The sequence goes on along the minus strand of JBBPTP010000926.1, from coordinate 5,691 downwards.
ACTTTTTATAGAAATTTTTTATTACTTGTTGGGCATTCTTTAGATTACCTTCCAGTTCCCAGGTATGGTCATCTTCAGATCATCCATGTCAATGGACTAGGTATTCCAACCTTCATCCTTTCATGTGAGAGTCAACAATGTAGTCAACTTCATATTCTTCATCACAATCTTCTGTCACATGTGATGGACCAGCCATTGATGCTTTCTATTTCTGCAGCCTTTCCTTATATGGCTTTAGGTGTGATACATTTATAACAGAATGAATTTTCATCATTTTTGGCAAGTGGAGTTTGCATGCATTAGGACCTCTCCATGCAATGACATCATAGGGACTGATCTAATATTGTATGAGAATTGTGCCAGAGGCAACCATTCTGCCCATTTCTTAGGATTTTCTATAGCAAATATCTAGAGATAGCTCTGCATCTCTCTATTGATTCATTCTGTCTGGCCATCCATTTGAGAATGAAAGGTGGTTGAGAGCTTTGGAGTGATGCCCAGATGTTTACATAAGTCTTTCATAACCTGCACAGCAAACTGCAGTCCATGATCCAAAATAATTGTGTGTGGTAGTCCATGATCTTTCCATACATGAAACAAATATAATTTAGCCATTTCAAGACTTGTGATATTTTTGAAACAAGAGACAAATTCTACTTCCTTTGAGAATCTGTTCACGACTATCAAAATTGAGTCATGTTTGTTGGAAATTGGGAGATCCATAACAAAATCAGTGGAGACATCCATCCATGGCATATGTGGTATGTCTAAGGGTTGGAGTTTTCCCAATGGGGCCTTGTTAGTTCCTTTGAATCATGTGCATCTATCACACCTTGATATGTAGTCTTTAACAAATGTGGATAAACCAGGCCACCAATATAATCTTTTAATTAGTTCTTGTGTTTTCTCAGCACCCAGATGCCCAGCAACTGGTATGTCATGATGTAATCTTACAATCTCTTGATGGAGATCCTTGACGTTGTACTCATTTTTGGCTGGAACATATAACTGGTCTTCTTTGTCATAAAGAGTGCCATTTTCTTCTCGACATATGCCATTCTTTTGACATAGATCATGTGCCTCAGATTCTTTAATCAATGAGGTAGCTTTTACAACTTCTGTTCTAAGAAGATCTTCTGGATCTTCAATTTCCATCATCTTAATGGAGCTAGGCAGAATGACTAATATTTGTTTGTTGTCATCTTTCATTTCTGCCCTGTGATTCTCTCTTCTTGATAAGGCATCAGCTTTTTCCATTGATGTCCCTGCTTTATGAATGCATTTGAAATTAAAGCATGATAGTTATTGTGTCCATCTTGCTTGTTACCTATTTAAATTCTACTGTTTTATGAACCACTGCAGATTGGCATGATCATTTCATATTTCAAATGTGTAGCGGGCTCCTTCTAGGTGATGCCTCCACATTTCCAACACTTTAATTACCGAAAGCATTTCTTTATCAGCAATTAAGTAATTGCATTCTTCCAGTGTCATACTGTGTGAAGCGAAGGTGGTGGGATGCCATTTCTCTCCTTTCTTAACTGACAATATGGCCTCTGTAGCATAATCTGAGGCATTGATTTCAAGGCAAAACTCTGATTCATCATCTGGATATGTCAGAATCAGAGCAGTTGTAAATTTTTTCTTTAACATATCAAACACATATTGTTGGGCTTCACCCCAAATAAAAGGAGTGTCTTTCTTTGTTAGGTCATTGAGAGGGCATGCAACTTGAGCATATCCTTCAATGAACCTTCTATAGAAGTTTGCTAATCTGAGGAAGCTTCTAACTCCATGGACATTCTTAGGTGTGGGCCATTCCAGAATGGCTTGAACTTTGTCTTGTTCCATTTTAATTCCATTGGTGAATACTTTCATACTGAGGAATTTCACTTCTTTTACATGAAAAGAACACTTTTCTGGCTTTACAAACAGGTCGTTTTCCTGCAACCTATGAAAAACTTTGTTCACCAACTTGGTGTGTTCTTCTTCATTGTCTGTTTTCATAAATATTAATAGATCATCGATGTACACCACCACAATGTCTTCCATATCTGCAAAGATTTCATTGATCATTGCTTGGAAGGTGGCTAGAGAATTGCATAGCCTGAAGTACATCACGAGAGGTTTGTAAGCTCTACAGAAGTATATAAATGTGGCCTTCCATTTATCTCCTTCTTTGATCTGAATGTTATTGTAACCCCATCATAGATCCATCTTTATAAATAACTTTGCTCCTTTAAGCTTTTTGACCAACTGGGAGATCAGCAGCAACAGGTAGTTGTTCTTCATCATATATTTGTTCAAGTATCTGTAATCTTGAATCATCTGCTTCTTTCCATCCTTCTTAGGTACAAAGAACACCAGCGACATTTGCAGCAACTTTGAAGGATGAATATATCTCTTCTTTAGTTGATCATCTATGAAAGCTAAAACTTCTTCTTGTTCTTTTACAGAGAGTGGAATGATCCGGCCCTTCTTAGGCTTAAATGAATCTTTGAGATCAATTTCATGGTCCCATGGCTTTTACAACAGCATGCATTCTGAGTCATGCTTATCAAATACTATGCAATACTTGTGATAGCACTTGGGTACCATCTCTTCAAACATTTTTTCCTTTTTTTCAACAGGTTTCTTGAGCACAGCTTGGAGATGATATACATTCCATGCATTATCCTGTTTCTCTTGTTCTTCTTTCAAGATCCATGTGGGAACTTCTTGTAGCATCTTGCAACTATGAGGGCATCAGGTCATTTTGATGGATCCCTTTTCCCAATCTATTTCAGAGTTGTGACATTTCAACCATGAGTATCCAAGGATCAATTGATTAAATCCAAGGTCCATAACTTCAGCTGTAGCTTTCTCACAGTGACCCTGAAATTTGATTATTATCTCTATGCAGTGTGTAATGTCTCCTGCATTATTCTGAGTTCCATCAACATTGAACACATGAATTAGTGTTTTTAGTGCCTTAAGCACAAGGCTGTTACTTTGAGCCTACTTCTTATTGATAAATATTACATTTGCATCACTATCTAGCAGTGCTTTGATCCTCTTTGGATTCTTCTTGTTGTGACTTATTTTAACATCCAATAGAATTTCCTTGGACAGATTCACAGATCTGGTAAAGATCTCTTCAGGAAAATTGATTTCATCATATTTTTTCATGATTTTTTTGTGAAAGAATTAAGCACGTCCTTTGCAGTGACACCATGCTTCTGGCTAGCAGAAGATGCTTCCTTCTGGCAAACTGATAAATCATCATCTTAGTTCATGGGTTGACAAGGTCCATGAATACTTGGTTTTGAAGTCACATCTTGGTGCTTCAACGGTTTCTGGAAATTGATGAGATATGATTAACTTTAGCCTCCTTGAGTAGAGCAGACTGCTGGGCATGCAGCACTATGCTCTTTAGACATTTGTCTTTCCAGACCTTGTCTCAATATATTTTTCTTTTTCTTGCTGTAAGCAGTGATCATCATAAAATACATTTCTTTCATAAGGCATAAGACATATAGAGGTGACTTTCTTCTGCCAAACTTTTGAACACTTAATCAAATTCAAGATTCAAGGCTTCCCTCTTCTTCATATCTTCAAAGAATGCTTTCATTTCTTCGAAAGACATTCTTTGTATATCTTTGAAGGTAGGTGTCATGATGCCTTCTTCTGTGACTTCTTCTTCTTCCACATCACTTAAGAGTTCTAGTGTTTCTTCTTCCAGTATCTCTTGATCCTCAGAACATGTTTCCCTTCTTTTAGATTTAGCATTCTCTAGGCTTTGCTTCCTCTTACGAGTCATGGGTTGACTAGGCCCATCCCTCTTCAAAGCTTTCTTACATTCCAGTTTATGCTTTTCTCCCAGGAAAGTACATTCCTTGCATTGGATCCTTGGTGTAGGACAATCTCTAACAAGATGTCCTTTTCTTGCACAATTGAAATAAGAGATTTCTCTGGCAGTTTCAACTTTTATCCTAGATATTTCTCTTTGTCTTATACCTCTACTCTCAGTGACCACCCTTAGTTGAGCATCAGTTCTTTGTAATGCATTCCATAGTACAAACCATTCTTGCTCTAAATACTGGATTCATCCTAATATTTCTTGGAAAGAGTAAAAGAGGTATGCCCAATTCTGAGCATTAAGTTTAGAAGTGTTGTAGTAAGACATTCTTTAATGCTTTTTCAACCAAACGATAGAAGTAATTTCTTTTCTTCTTCTTCTTCATCTTTTCTTTCTGACTTTTAGTGGCTCCTTCACTACAAGCTCTATATGACTTGTCCAAGTAACTTGCTACAACAGACACTAGACCCTTGGTCTTTCTTCATTCTGTATAACCTCTTTCTTACAAGGGTAGAAAGTAATAGCCCTTCTTACTTGCAAGTGAGACCTTTGTCAGGCTTGATGGAATAAAGTTCTAATGAAACAACTACAAGTTAAACAACAATCCTATATAGGATTGGAACTCATTGTCGAGTCAAGAAAAAGAGAAGAAGAGTAACTGGGTCAAATAAAGGAATCTTCCACTTGTAGTGGTGGCTTTTGAAAGAACTTTATTGAGGGATTCTATGTCAAAGTTCTGAGCTTTATATACTATCTGGGGTGTATATCTATTTGTACTTATTTGTGTATGTAAATAGTCCATATATGGAATCATATATCCTAATATAGTAAGAGGCTGTTCATGATGAGTCATGTAGACTTGAAACATATCCATGCATAGCCTTGTGGCATATCTTTGAAATGATGGTAATTAACTGCATGAATCACACACATTGTGTGGTAGAATGGAAGAAAAGAAACATGATGAACACATTGTCTGTTATGATCATGAGAATAGAAGTTAATGAACTTCTAGATGGAAATTAATAAGAGAATTGTGACTTGAATGAGTGTGGATCAAGGGTATGTACCCTTGATATGTGTTACAAATGCTCTTTTTTGCAACATCATAACTTATTCAAACACCGATTAAAGCTCCTCTGCAATGAGGTTAAACTAGCCACTTAAGTCTAATGCTTGTCATTAGGCTTGTAGCTCAAATCAAATAATCCAAAGTTATGATGTCACAATATCCTTTATTCTTGCTACTGCTAAGTCTGAACCAACCCTATCCTAAACTCTGCTTACACTTCATGCTTTCATGACAGCATGATGCTTGACATCGTGTGACTAATGACTTTACACTTTTGGACTAATTGAACTTTAATAAACAGAACTTAACTTTATACATATGCTTCCATTCCATGCCTCATGCATTTCATTACCATTACCCTTTACCCTATAGCTATGCTCTATGCTTCCCTTCTATTTTGATATGCCACTTCACTCATGTTTTCCTCATTGTTTTAATTCCTGCTTCACAGCCTTATGGCTGTCCAACTCTTTATTTGGATAATGGACCAAATAGATACAAACATATAGTAGGATATATAAGAACCTGAATCAATGACCAAGAGATCCTCAGTCAGATCCTCTTAGGTTTTCCCCTTCACTTCTTGACTCTCTTAAGTCTACACTGCCTAGTGGTAACCTAAAAGGCCTAGTGCTATAGGGTTGTTTCAATACATGACTTGACTTGAAAACAATAAACAAGCATGCTTAGTAATCAGCTTAGTCCTTGTTCATCATAAAAGTGTTAAGTCCCATAGGACAAAGTATTGCATTAGGCAGCGTTTGTAACAGAGACAACATAC
>JBBPTP010000922.1:0-11982 GCA_038094195.1 Pulveroboletus aff. carminiporus | reverse complement strand
GTTAGTATGCAATTTTGGCAACCATTAGCCAGGTTCTTCTGTTCTTTGTATATATATTGATTGATGGTAAATGTATCATCCTCTACTAGTCTGATAGCTATGGGGCTTTCTAGTAGTGTATTATTTGTATTGTAACACTTAATGACATGACAATATAAAGAATGAAGATAGCTGTTGATGAGGGGTGGGTGAAACCTGAAGGGTTTTCAGCTCAAGGCTAGTCTAATCTATGGGTGGCCAAGGTGAGCTGTGTTCCCATACTGTAGGAGCTTGTGATGTGCCAGCCCTGCTTGGACACCCATACACTAGGAGTGGGATCTAAACAGATACTCACTTTAGCAGACTGGGGGGATTATAATTCTATAGAAGAAATTCAAGGTCTTCAGTTCTGATTGAAGTTATGGTGTAAGAATTAATGTGTGTTCTCATAAGTATTCAAGAAAAGAGTTCCTCAACCATCTCCCCATTGTTTTGACTGTGTTGAATGGTACTCCATCAGCAAATTCCAAGTTAGCTGCACAGTACTGTAAGACACTGTATAGTATGTGTCAGTTGCCACAGAGTGATAGAAAGATTTCCCTATTACAAACACTATCTAATGTAATACCTTATCCTTCAGGACTTGACACTTTTTCCATGAATCAATGACTAAGCATGCTGACTAAGCAGCTTACTAAGAACACTCGTTATTTTTCTAAGACAAGTCATGCAACAAGAGAACAAATCCTTGACCCACATTTGTTCAAGTCACAATTCTCTTTTCATTACCAAGTAGAAGTTTCTGTTAAGCCTAGCTCTATGACACCTTATGTAGAACACAAGGTGGTGAGGTCTTGACACTAGGGCTTAGACAGACTCGAGGGAGATTCTACTTGAGGAAGGAGCTCACGAAGAGTCGCAATGTCCTCAAACAGATTTATGCTAGGCAAAGGGACTAATAGATTCAAAGTAAGGAAAAGGAATACATGTCGCTATCCTACGCCTTAAATAGTGATAGCTGATTTAGGTTAGGGCCATCTCCTGTTGTTCAGGTAGCATGGAATGGAAGATGGGTGAAAACATGGAGAATAGACGATCACCAGGGATTGATTCTATGAAGGTGGCAAAGCCATGGGTATGTAAAGCAGTTAAAACTTGTTGCGGAAGATTGTTAAGGAGAAAACACATTGGTACTCTGTATAGTGAGGGTAAATCATCTGGAGCTACCAATGTATGGTATCGTTGAACTCTGGTTAAATCATGAAATAGTCTGATCAATTCCTGAGTGGTTACATCTTGGTGGTATAGTGGAAGGGTTTCAATGATATATAGAAGGGCTGGGTCAGCTAGGATGGCAGCGTATAGGGTAAAGGCATGGTTGATTGGCAGCGACAAGGGCCTGACAGAGGTGGTTCATATACGAGAAGCGATGAGAGAAGAGGATGGCGACAAGGATGGCGATGATGAGGAGTGGGTAGACATAGTATTCCCAGTAGCATCGAAGGTGGTTCATTCAAGGCGATACTCATGGAGAGACCAACGTCTTGTTGAACCTGTCCTTCAAAGTCGATTGTCCTTTTTATAATGAGAGAGAATTTGCTATGCATGATAGAGATTGCTTTCAGGTTCCCAGGTATTTTCGGACGACGGATAGCCCTTCCATGCAGTCAAGTACTGCCTTCTTGATGCACTGCCCCTATGGGAGATAATTCGCTCCACTTCATATTCTTCCTCTGATCTGATCAGGTCAGGTGGTGGACGGTGGAAGTTGGGGCCATGTGCATCAGTCTCCCTGTATGAAGAGAGGAGGGAAGCATGGAAGACATCATGGATTTTCTAGGTGGGTGGAAGTTTGAGCCGGTAGGATAGGGGTGAAAGTATCTGGGTGACCTCAAAGGGGCCATATCGTCTTGGAGCAAGTTTCCGAGAGAGAGTTTTGATGTGGAGGTTAGTGGCTTCTAGCCATACTTTTGCTCCGACTTTCCAGGGAGTGAAGTGCCTGGTTACTCGGTTGGTCATGATCCGACGGGCTGAGTCGTGCGCAGCAAGTGCTTCTTTTCTGGACTCATCAAGGGTTGATAGTCTGGACTCGAGGATGGGAAGGAACGTCTTGCCAATTGGAAGGTAGGCTCAGGGTTCATATCCGAACATTAGTGAGAATGGGGAGACTTTGGTGGATGAGTGAGGTGCTGTGTTGTGGGCAAATTTGGTGGTGGTGAGAAGGTCAACCCATTTCCTGGGTTGGTTCATGGTGAAAATGCGGAGATAGGTTTCGAGTTCCTGGTTCATTTGTTCAGTTTGTCCATCAGTTTGGGGATGATAAGCAGTGGACAGCTTTACATCGTACTTGAGGAGGCATGCTAGTTCTCTGGTGAAGGCAGAGGTGAACTGGGGGCCTTGATCTGAGATAACCGAGTCGTGTAACCCGAACCTTTTAAAGACGTAGTCATGGAAAAGCTTAGCGATCCCTTCAGCAGAGACAGTTTTTTTACAAGGAGCAAGAATTACTCCCTTAGTAAGCCCATGGTCGACCACGACCATGATAGAGTCAAATCCCTGAGATTCGGGAAGATCTGTGATAAGGTCTACAGAGATTTGTTTGAACGGCAGGGTGGAATGGGAAGGGATAGGGGATAGCGGTGGTATCATCAGATGCATGTTGACTTTATTTTGTTGACAGGTTGAGCATCCGTTGACGAAATTGTGAACAAAAGTGGCTAATCCCGGCCACCAATAATCTCTTTCTACAATTGCTTTGATACGGAATTGGCCTAGATGGCCCGTTGCAGGTGATTTGTGGATGGTGGTCAGGATGGAAGCACGGGCAGGCGGGGGAAGGTAGAGACGTCCCTTGAAGTATAGATGGCTGTTGTCTAGCGTCCAGTCTGTAAGGGCAGACCGACTGAATAATGAGTTGTCTTTTTCAAGTCCTTCAATCGCTCGAAGGACAAGTGGATCTCCGGTGGACGAGTTTCTGACCAATTCTGCGAGTCTAGTGTCAAGAGCATGGACAATGACAGGTTCAGAGACAATGGAACTGTGGACGTTGTCTTCTGAAGTATCAACTTCAGAGTTTTGGGATAAGGCATCGGCCGGACCCATTTGAGTTCCAGAGGTAACTTTCCAGAGAATGTCGAAGTCTTGAAGGAATAGACCCCAACGTGCTTGACGCCAAGAGAGTTTTCGAGGGTCTTTCAGGTAGGAAAGGTTCTTGTGGTTGGTGATGATGGTTACTGGGTGATTGGTGTCGAGAAGGTAATGTTTCCATTCCGTTAGTGCAAGGATTACAGCAAGCAATTCGCAATCATAAATATTGTAGTTGTGCTCAGCTGGGATGAAGGTCTTGGAGAAGTATAGGCATGGATGGAGATCTCCGTTGACATCGGCTTGCATCAGGACCGCTCCCGCTGCAATTAGGGAAGCATCGGTCATAATGATGAATGGTTTGGTCAGGTCGGGTATATGGAGGACAGGGGTGGAAGAGAAGATGTTGATCAGCTGATCAAATGCATGTTGTTGGAGTTGGGTCCAGTCCCAAGGTTGATTCTTTCGGATGAGCAGATTTAAAGGGGCGACGATATTGAAAAAGTTCGGGATGAACTTTCGGTAGAAATTGGCAAATCCCATAAATGAACAGACTCCTTTAACAGTGGTTGGGGGTTTCCAGGAACTAATGGCCGAGAGTTTTACTGGATCCATTTTGGCCAAGCTGTTGCCTACGATGATACCTAGGAAATTGATTTGTGAGGTGTCAAATTCGCATTTGGCCGATTTCAGGGACAGGCGATGTTCCCTTAACCATTGTAGTACTCATCGCATTCTTTCATGGTGTAGATTAATGTCGTCCTTAGTACAGATACCCATATCATCCATGTAGATTTTGAGCCATCGCTCAGCGATCATGTCTGCAAAAATATGGTTCATGAAGGTCTGGAAAGTAGGTGAAGTGTTGCTGTGACCAAAGAAAAGTACCGTTGGTTTGAACAGACCAAAAGGGGTGATGAAGGCCATTTTCCATTGGTCTTCTTCCCAAATGCAGATGTTATTATATCCCCACCTTATATCAAACTTGGTGAAGATATTCGCGTCTTTCATGTCGTCAATGAGTTCCAAAATTAGAGGGAGTGGATAGGCATTGCGGATGGTGTGAGCATTTAGATATCGGTAGTCTTGGCAAGGTCGCAGCGATCCATCCTTTTTGGGTACAAAGAAGAAGGGTGCTGCCTGAGGCGACGTGGATGGTACTATTCGCCCTGACTTAAGATGTTCCTTGATGAAGTCTTGGCAGGCCTCACGCTCCTTGGGGTTGAGATAGTATGTTTTACCAATTTTCGGAACAAAGGAGGGTTTTAAGTTGACAACATGATCATATGGTCGGTGTTCGGGAAGTTTGTCAAACGTCTGTTCTGCAAAGATGTCTTTGAAGTCTTTGCATCAAGTGGGTATTACTGTTTGAGTCTTTTCCTGTCGTTGTTCCAACTCAGTGGACAATGTAATCTTGCTGATGTCTAGTCCATCCACGTCTTTCATGGGGAGGTACTCATGAAGAGACACAGCATTCCATGGAGAGATGGAGGCGTCGACATTCTGGATGTCTTCTTCATCCTTGCTTTTTACTTTAACCAGTTTTCGGGCCCAGTCTATTCTCGGGTTCCACTTTTTCAACCATGGCATCCCCAGGATTATTTGGGGGGTTTTTAGTCAGGTTATCATTAGCCCGATCCTTTCCTTGTGCTGGTTGATGGTCAGATCCATTCATGCCTCGTACTTGATAATTCCTCCTTGATTCTTTGTGCCGTCGACATTTAGAGCTGCCAGGGGTTGTTCCAAGGGTACTCTAGGGAACCAATGTTGCTTGACAATGCTTGTGTTGATGAAGTTTCCGGTCGCCCCAGAGTCAATAAGGGCCACCGTTTTGACGATTTCTTTACCAGTGTGTAGTTTTACGGGAACACGCAGGGTTCGTTCATTTGTCAAGGCTGTAAATATATGGTTTAAACTATGAGAAGGAGACGTCAGACATCCTTCTCTTCCTAAAAATCTGACGACACAGTTTCAGCTTCTTCATCGAAACAGATCTGTAAGGTCTGCAGAATTTGTTTCAGGTCCTTCCCTTTTCCTTTAAGGGAAGTGAGGTACAAATTGAGGGGATCAGCGGGTTTGGGCTGAGGTGCGACAATGGTAGTGGTTGACGGGGGTGGGGTAGTTGAGGTTGCTTGGACTTGGGTGGTAGGTCTAGGGGTAAAGGCTACCCTACAATTCTGGGTGGAGTGTCCAACCTTCCGACACTTAAAGCATCGGTTTTCACAAATACACTTAGCCCTCTCAGCAGGGGTGAGCTTTTTGAGTCGAACAGCATTGATGTCCATGGCGTTGGGATCTCTGGTGCAGGTGTTTGACGATGATGGGGATGTGTAGCGGACTCCTCTTTTGAGGTCCTTGATTTTCATGAGCTGTTGGTGGTAGGTCTTCGCCTTTTCAATCCATTCTTGGATGGTGGTGGCAGGTTTCTCAGCTCCTAGGATCATAATGGCCAACTTCTGGTCAATGCCCACAGAGAAGTCATCGATGAGGGCGTTGTCCTCAGTTACTCTGGCTTTAGCTGCCAGAGATTGGAACTCGGTGATGAATTCTTGGAAGCTGTCATCCTTACTATTCTTGGTTTGAATGAGACGGTGAAGTTCCATTCGGGCTTTAGCTTTAGCGTCAAATGGGAAGAATGTGGACTGAAAGTCCTCTGTGAATTTAGTGAAGGTTTTCTTTGTAGCATCAACAGTGGCGTCGGTCATCTTATCGTACCACATTTCTGAGAACTGGATACCTCTGCCCTTACTCATCTTGTTAAGGCAGGTTAAGATCTTGGTACCATCATCAGAGTAGATGGTCAGGTTGACAGAGAAATATGCGTTCATCACTTTGATCCATCAGGTGGACTCATCGGAGTCTCCCGAGAAGTCTGCTGAGAGAGCAGCTTTAACTTCTGATCGAGGGGTAGACATGACGATCGGTGATTGACTGGGGGGAGTACTAGGTGGTGGTGGACTGGGTGGTGGGCTAGTGAAGATGGGGCTGGGTGACCTGGGTGTGGTGATCTGGGGTAAGACTCGGGATGTCGTAATCTGAAGCAAGGGTTGTGGTGCTAAGATTCATGGGGTACTATGACTAGGAGAAGACTGGGTTGCTGGGTAGATATCTGGCTGATAGGTATGTCTGGTTCTGGGGAATAGTGCTGGGTTACTGGACTGGATGGATGACAAAGCGATTCGTCGACTAGGTGGTGACTGGGTTTCTAGAAGGTCTTCCTCTTCACTGAGAGGTGGTCTGATGGTGCTGGGTGCTATGGTGACGAGGGGGTAGTCCTACTCTGATAATAGGAGGGACGAAGGTGACTTTGAATCTTTTGTTAAGCCTAGCTCTATGACACCTTATGTGGAACACAAGGTGGTGAGGTCTTGACACTAGGGCTTAGACAGACTCGAGGGAGATTCTGCTTGAGGGAGGAGCTCACGAAGAGTCACAACATCCTCAAACAGATTTATGCTAGGCAAAGGGACTAATAGATTCAAAGTAAAGAAAAGGAATACATGTCGCTATCCTACGCCTTAAATAGTGATAGCTGATTTAGGTTAGGACCAGCCCCAAGAGGACAAAGATAGTAAGTACTGCTGCAAATGAGCTAATCTGCAGTAGATTGAAGTGGAATGTAATAGAACCTATGAGAAGAAGGGACTACGAGGCCGAGATGAGAGACTCGGCCAAGGAGTGACTGTTCATTCAAAAATAAGACACAAACCTTCAGGAATTGATCATAAGAAAACAAGATGTGGGTGGGCAGATACTATCAGCAAGATGTATCTGTAAGTAAAGCAAACCATTCCAAAGAGGACAGTAGTTTGGGCGAAACATAGTAGTAACAACGATGAAGTGAGAAAAGAAGATTGTAACAGTTTCTTAACTTCTATTTTTTATGATCATAACAGACAATGTGTCTATTATGCTTCTCATCTTCCATTCTCCCACACAATGTATGTGCAACATACAGTTAATTACTGCTATTTCAAAGATATGCCACAAGGCTATGCACAGATATGTTTCGAGTCACAATGACTCATCATGGACAGCCTCATTACCTTTTATGAATATATGTTTCCTAAAATGGACTATTTACATACCAAACATGTACAAATAGATACAAACCCCTATATAGTATATAAGTTGGGCCTTTGATGACCAAAGCCCTCAATCTAGTTCTTTTCAACATTCATCACTACAAGTGGGGGATTTCTAGATTCAATCTCTTACTCTTTACATCCTCTCCTTTTTTAACTTCAACAAGTTGCAATCCTATATAGGGTTGTTTGTTAACTTGTAGTTGCTTCACAATGCAGTAAAATGTGATGCAGATGCTGTTACAGGTGCACTCTATGCTATAGTGCATTATGATTACTGAAGCTATAAGCACTACGAACTATGGACTAAGAACCATGGACATTCTTAAGTTTTATCTTATTAGTACCAAATTTACTGATTACTCTTTATTTTCATATCTTCACATGTGCACATAGTCACATGTCATTTATTTCACCATTTCACAACTTTACGATTATCACTCTTGATGGAGTCATGCTTCACGATCATCATGACCCCTATTCTTATAAGTCATGATCATAGATGAACCACACCTGATGCTTGAGACATAAGGCTATGTTTTCCATTCTACCACATCTATGCTTTTTATTCACATTAGATTCATATCTTATGTGTATGTTTATACTTCTCTTCCATTCTTACTTATTAGATACACATTGTAACATCATGGACAACACAGGATATCTCTAGATGAGGTATCTATAGATACAAACAGTAGTAGAGTATATATACGACCCATGTAGAGCTAGGAAGACTCTAACCAAGTCTTCCTAGGAGTTTCCCCTATTAACAATAAGACTATTATCTTCACTCCTCTATAAGCAGTACTCAGTCTGCTAGACCTCTAGTTTCTAGTCTATAAGCAAGACTAGTAAAGCCCACTTGGTAAAGGATATCACAAGAGTAACAAGACACCTCTCTTGGGCAACTGCTATTGCCTCTTGACAGCTACACCTCAGGGGTTTAGGGTTGTTTCAGATGCATGCAAAAATTGCAGTATTGCAGGGGTTGTCGAGATTTAGATTGGCCCTGAAAACCTTGAGATCTTTGACTGTAAACAGCAGTCTTTTCAGACATTTGGAGGATTTTGAAGCTAGTTTGGTTGCACCTTTTAGAATCAATTTGAGCTTGTCTTGATTTATATCTTATGCTACACCATGCAGCATATGCCATGCATGGATGGATGATGCATAATTTAAAATGGCTACATTCAAATAAGATCCTGCTAGCACTGCAAGAAAAGTGATGAATTGTGTATGAGATACTAGACAGCACTCACTCTCTGGGACTCTGTGGAGATCACAGTATATATGGAAGATGAGCAGACCAGTTTCATAGAGAGTCTTGGTACTGTTCTACCAGGATGCACCAATAACTTCCAGAATTCAATTTAAGGCTTCTTCAGATATTGTGATACCTCCTTCTACTCCACTCCTCTTCTGAGCATTTCCTAGTAGCCATAGATATAGCTGGTCTCTCACCAGGCAGTGTAGATGATTGAATGATGAATGTGGTTTGAGTTTGGCTGGGTATAGGCAGACTCTATTGGCTGATTTGGATATGACTAACTGGATGGTGGCATTGAATGGTATACACTCAGAGCTGTCCCTTTTTGAATCTGAGTAATTCAAAGATGAGGCCATCTTTGGCTTCAGTTTTAGCATGCTATCTCTCTTTAGCCTCTTAATGGGCCTTGATGCACTCAATGATGTTGGCTGCACTTCTAAAGTGTGCACCTTCCTGGAATAGTCTGAGTTCTTTTGCAGATAAGAGTTGAATTATATCAATGATATAGTCTTGCAGATGGGCTGGGATGTGGATTGGGAGAAGAAGATGCTCTGTTGATTTATATATGCTGTGAGAGGGGTGATCTGCTGGGTTATTGACACTTGGAACATAGCAGGTATGAACACCAATGAGATTTACTGAGTCTTCAACAAATTGATGGATCCATTTGAAAATTTCATTAATGGCACTGTTTCTGTGCCTTCCAACATGCCAGCCTTTGATGATGCCCATGTTGTTATAATATATGATGACATGAGATGGAGATTTGAGGAGAGTGTTGAGAGCCTGCAGTAAAAGTTCAAAACTGATGGTCTTGGCCCAACCAATGTCTTTTTTGCCATGTAGGGTATTTCACCCAGGAATAAGTCACCAGGCTCTCCATCTAGCATCAATACATAATGATTTCAATTTCAAGGCCAGAACTGGCATCTGAGAATGTGTGCAGATTGAGCAATGATAGTAGAGGAAGAATGGGATGTGAGACTGCATCTGATGAGAGCTTCTGATGCCACCATATTAGATCACTTCAGACATGCTTGTCTGAATGATGTAATGTGAATGGTTTCCTCATGCTTGTCATTAACAGGGTATATCTTTCTCATTTCTGCCATCAATCAATCTCATCTGTGTATTTGCTCACTTTTGATGATGCCAGCATGATGATTTATTTTTCTAGATTCCATAGAAAATCAATGTATACTGTTGAGGGGCTAAATTGTGGTCCTTGGATGTCTCCCAGGGTATCCTCAGCTCTCTGAATATGTGGTCTATGTCCTCTATACCATAGGAGAATAACCTCTCATGCTCTGATCTGTCTGAGGCATGAGACAGGTCTTGTATGAGATATTTGCAATTCTCATTGAATTCTTGAATCGAGCCATCTGGATTCATTACTCCTTTAAACTAGACTTAGCTGTTTGATCATTTGATGCCTGCCAACTCAATTTGTGCCCTCCAGTCTTATCTTTGATTGTTATACCATTCCAATCATTCTAAATATATTTAGATGAATATGTGGTCATCCATCCATTTGTCTATAGGCTTTATGCCATTAGCTCTCAGGATCTCTGCACCTCTGTCTACCATGATATCATATGCACCACATGATGACAATGTGTCAAATGCTGTGCATGTGTCAATGCAGCCTTGAGTCTCTGAGATTCTGATGACCACTGTCATCCATTGTGACAGATGTAAAGGGACTGTTTGGTATGCCTCTGCAACATTCCTTGTTGCTACTTCTGAACCTGGAGAGAGGCATGAGATGAGTAAATAAACTGCTGAGAACTTTCTTCAGATACATGGAAAGTGCTCAAATGATATGCTGCTATTAATAGACAGAGATGGGAAGGCTTGTGATATATACAAGAGAAAAGAAAAGTTCTAAATTAATCTGAATTTTCCAGGGTGTTCAGACTTCAGAATTAAGGATAACAGTGATGTCTGAAAGAGACTGATTATGCTTTCAATAATGTTGAGTGGAAAGAGACCTATATATCTGCATTTTTCTAGCTCTTTGTTCACAATGTCATTAAATTTGTGCTCATACATGAGGATAGAAATGCTATTGGATAGGAATTGTACACAGGCAATATCTGGGAAACCAATGTGAAAACTGAAATGAAGACCAGCTAAGATGACATCACTGTGCTCAACTCCTCTAGCCTGCTGGAAGGTGCACTTTCATGCCTCTACCTTATATGGTGTTTGTGGGAGCTGGCTTCTGCACTTGAGGGCATTGGCTAGCTCTGTGTGTGAGCACCAGATATTCTGAACAGATATATTTATGGTCATGTTTCTAGAAACAGCCAGATTTCTTCTGTCAGAAACTGCAGATAATGTCTTCAGTCTCACAGATTCTAAGGACTTTATTGAACTGCTCACATAACATGTCAAAGGCATCATCCCAGGTTTTTTTGGCATGACAAGTAATGATGGGTACATTGTGTTTGTCTCTGCTGAGACAAACTGTGTAGACCAGTAGGTTCCCTGGTTCTACTTTCTTGAGTTTGGAGATGCTCACTGACCTTCCTGGCTGCTGCTTGGTCTAAAAGAGTCATTGCTTCTTCACCAAGGCTGCATCCATGCCCACAGGCACTGAAGAAAAAAGAGGGCACTTGGTTGCACTGACTGAAATGACTAACTCACTGAAGAATCAGCTGTTTGAGCTATAGAACAATAGTGGTGAGTCTAAACCTCCTAGCAAGTAGGAAACTCCAAGAGAATAAGACTAGTGTCCTCTAGAGCTGGGGGCATCCCTTATATACTATTCTATAGTTTGTACAAGTGTATACTACATCTAAGATATGCTATGCTATGATATTGCATGTATACTTTGTGTTATACATGCCTACTAGGCTATGTCTACAATATATCTTTAGTAGGAAGGTTTCTAGACTAGTTCTATACTTATGTATGGCATGTAGTGAATGGTTGTGGTCTGGGGTATGTTGTACATGTGTAGAGTATAGGGCTAACTGTGTAATGCGAATGTAGTGAGACATTGCATGAGGCATATTTGCACTAGAGTGCATGTTAATGAATTTGATGTTGAGTGACAGAAATCCATATTTTGGTCGAACCCTTTGTGTAGCATATGGTCAGGGGTACCTACTGCACAGCCACTATGTTCAGCAGTTTACATTTCCCATAGTTGGTCTGCATATTCTGCAAATCTGAATAGATAGTCCTCTAGAGTATTCTTTTAGTAATCTGTCCATATAATTTTAAGGATTTAATATTGTGGCTTCAAATTGTTATGAGGCACCGAACATGTTGAACATATGTTCAGCGCATGTTCAGCAGCTTATGTAAGCCTGAGTTTTGAAGCAGAAACATTTAAAATATGCTCTAAAGGTAGTTCTAGCTATAATCTAGGTGTCTTGAATGTTTTATTGGTAGTTCCGGCCCACTGTGGTGTGTAGTACTGATTTTAGGCAATTTGGAGTGATAAGTACTGCACAGCCACCAAGGTGTACCATGAGTACATCAGTTAGTATGCAATTTTGGCAACCATTAGCCAGGTTCTTCTGTTCTTTGTATATATATTGATTGATGGTAAATGTA
>JBBPTP010000920.1:0-11999 GCA_038094195.1 Pulveroboletus aff. carminiporus | reverse complement strand
GATATGCTCTTCCTGGTTGGCTTTCCTGCTCTCCTCCAGGAGCGCATTCGTCATCGACTCACTATCATCAAACCGGACTTACATCCAGATGACCCCTATCCTATCGACGACGTATCCACTGCTGTCAAGTTCCTCTTGACTGGTTCAGCTCTTCGCTCTTCACTATCCGCCTCTGATATCATTCCTCATTCTCAACAATCGCTTCCTCGTCCTACGTCATCTGCTCCTACTCCCTCATATAATCCTATTTCACCTATGAAGGCTGAAACGAATACGGCTGTGCATACTGCACCCCTTTGCAGGTTCTGCGCAGGGGCAGGACACTTTACCAGGAATTGTATGGTCTGTATGGAGTACCTCAACTCGGGAAAAGTAGTCTGTGGTGGCGATGGGAGACTCTATATGCCAGACGGATCAGAGATTCCACACGTACCTGGTGGAAGGTGTCTTAAGGATGCCATCGACTGGACCTTTACTGCGAAGTCAACTCAGGCTTTGGCAGTTACTATGGCTCTCCTATCCATTGTCTGTCTGGATGTTCCTTTGGCTGCAGCAGCCGACTCATCAGCCTACTTGGCAACTCAATCCAATATGGATAGTATTTCTCCACCCATTGTCGCTGACGCAGAGTTTCAACCCTATATAGCTTAGGCTTGGGCGACCTTCCAAGCAGACAAGGCATCTAAGGACAAGGGTAAACGCCCTAAGTTCGACAGTGTCCAAGTTCCTAATAGCAAGCGACCGGATAGTCGCGCAGCGACAGTATCTGAGGAGATCCTATCCCCAGAGTTGCAGCAGACCGCTAAAACCTTTTCTTCTCTTCCTACTCATAATACTGACAAAGAATCTTCCTCTTGAACCGTACCTTGCAATCCTGCAGGCAGTATCTCTAGCTCTTCGCAACCTGCTATTGCTGGTCCTCCAGGACCCACTGCTGTTCAATCCGGTTCAGCAGGAAATCCTTCTTTTCGTCCATTTCAAGCTAACACTCCCTTAGCCCCTATGACGCAGTACAAATATTTGTTCCCTCTTGAGGATGAGGCTGCACCTAGGTGAGTCCTAGAGCGGATGCTGGACTCAAGCGTCCCAGTACTGGCGACAGATTTATTCGCTATCTCACCAGAGTTTCGAAAACAATTCTATGACCTTACTACTGTGAAATGAGTTGCTAACCCTTCTACCCATCTCACGCAGGTTAATGAGCTCGCTGGCAGAGATCCTGCTGCTGTCATGCGAGAATTCGGTGACCGGATACTCAGAAATGACGACGGACGCATCATCGCTCACCATAATCTACCCCTTCAAGCGATCGAAGTCAAGGTAGTGAATTCAGGACGCACTCTTCTTGGTGTTCTGGATTCAGGTTCAGAGATCATTGTGATGCCCAGGCGGATATGGCAAGAGTTTGGACTACCAATCCGTTCTGACCATGTCATGAAGATGTTGTCTGCGAATACCAGCGTCGACTCTACTATAGGGGTACTCGAGAACCTCGCCATAGACTTAGGTGCAGGCAAGATCATGGTACAGGTTCAGATTCTGGCTCGTGCCAACTTTGACCTGTTACTGGGTCGACCATTCCATTGCCTTATGAGTGCTAACACTGAAGACTTTCCAGATGGAACGCAAACCATTACTCTATGCGACCCTAATTCAGGGAAGCAGTATGCCCTACCCACGAAACCATGGTCAGAAGGGTGTCCTCGCTGTTGCAACGGTAAACCATGTAACAACCATCAATCCGTCTTGGAGATGGACTTCTTGGATGCCAATGATCTGCCTCAGGATCAGGGAGAGTCCGGTAAACAATCCGCTTTATCCATTTTCAATTTATCTTCGCCTTTGTTTGTCCATTCATCTTCTATATTTCCTTCTGCATATCGGCGTCTTCCGCCTTTTGCTATTGGACTTAATCCTGTCTTGCAGCCTAACGCGGCCTTCAAATGAAGGTTCGCAGGTTGTCCTTTATTCAATTTTAATCTTGTTCATGCTGCTGCTACCCAACATTCAGGTGCAGGCGGATTGTCTCGTCGTCTGTCATCTACAGACGATCCTCCTAGAGGGTTGAATGATGCATATTCCACTTCTATGTCCCTTTCAAATAACTGTTTCCCTTTACTGTCTGGTCGTACTCACAGCTTAAACTATCTGTCTATCACTTCACATTCATCTCACTCTTTTCTTTTCACTATCCTGTCGAACACCTATCCAGTGCAGGATAATCCAGTTACTTCGCGATCTGTGTACTACCTCATCCAAGAGGCACAGATCAGCCAGATACGAAGTTCATTCCCTACTTGTATTTGCTCGGCTGACATGTCAGTTGTGGATCACACTTCGAGTATCCGCTCTACAACCCATTTCTTTACCTTCAATGATGCTTCCTATCACTGCGACCCATTTGGTTGCGGTCGACAGGACTACATACTCGAGCTACTGACCTATAGCATTTCTGCATTTATACAGACACTTGAAATACTACCGAGCTGGTATGGTGTTCATCATATCCGGATACCTCCCTACGATGCTCAGGTGAATGGCGTGGTTGATGGATATCGTCATGATGACCAGGAGGCCATCGCTGAAAGTACCCTGGGAAGGGAGACTCGCTGGCCTACAGCAGCTCACTCGGTTTGCATCCTGAAGTTAACTCGACCCTCGCAGTACTTCACAGTACATCACATCGAGCCCCTATTCCATGTTGGCCTCACAGAGGCTATATTTCTCGTCCCTTTGTTGCTTGCTGAACAGATTTTTAGAACTTCCCTGATTGCTTGGTGAGCTTCACAGCTCCAAAAGCATCAGGAAGACGTTGATTCTGCCTCGACAATATGGTGTGCAGCACTTTGCTCGCTACCTTACCTCTCGAGTGCATGGATTACCAGTCTGGCTATTGCCATGATCGGATTGGATAGTTGAGAGTCAGTCGAGTTCGAAGCTGAGGAAGATATAGAGAGTTACAATGAGGAAGATGAGGCAGCAGTCTTCGATGACTAGCTCGCCTCCAATACAAAAACATCACCATATATCCACTACGTATCCGTTTCATCCCGGGTTTAGTCCAGTGTTCTCAGTTTCACCCCAGTATTCGTCTGGTGTCTCAATCTCTCAAAAACCACCACTAAAAAGAAAACTAAAACATCATACATTCATATGATAGATCATTGTCGTCCCTCTCTCTCATTTACTCTCTCACACAAAAGAACAAAAAGTCAAAAATAAAGATATGAACAAAGTCCTATTCCCTTCTCCTTTACGCTGTCTCGACGAACTCACTATTTAGATATTTGTATTCGAATGCGCATAGAGACAGTGCGCACCTTGGTATTCGGTTTTATTCTTATACTTATCTGGTTTTATCCGGTACGGACTATTGGGTATCCATGTAAGTGAAGATGCAAAAAGAAGATTGACGAAGACAAGTCGAGCAGTATCTCGCATTACGGTGTCGCCGTTATACCATTTCATTTCTATCATTTCTACTTTCTGATTCATTTTCATTTCATACTTAGGGATCATGCTGGACACGGACACAGACACGGACAATCGATTGGATTGCGAAGGAATTGATATCTACGCCACACTGTGCTACCTATCGACAAGTCCTCATGCCCTCCATTCCTTCAGTTGCCTCTTCAACTCATCGATTTCGTGCAGCTGCGTGCCCACCTCAGCCACCAGGTCTGCCATGACAGACTCCGCCTTCTTGATTTTCGCCTGCAACTCCATTATCTTCGACTCGAGTCGAGTGACGAGGCGAAGTGCGAAATCTTGAGGTGACGATTGCGTGTCGCGAGTGACGGCCGCCTTCTTCTTTGTGGTCCTGCCTTCTTCCTCGTTGTCATTGGATTCGGAATCATCGATGATGATGGTGTCGTCCGGTAAGGGCTTGGGGGACGGCTGACGACGCAGTGGTGGAATTCGGACTACAGAGTCATCAGTCCAAACTGTTGACTGCACATAACGACCACTTACTGACGGCCACCATCTTTCCCTTTCCTTTGTCAGCCGCCTTGTTCATTGAGGGTCCATCTGCCTTCTTCAATGCCTTGCCATGCCCTAGCGACTTCTCGCACCACGCCTTGAGCTTCATGCACTGCTGGCAGGTGCGGTTCGCCTGCCCAATACAAGGTTCTTTCGCCCTGGCGCATAGTCCACAAGGGACTCAATGGATATCAGCCAGTGGAACAGCGGTCTTCTTGGACGGTTCGCCCTTGTCCTCGTCTTCGTCGTCCTCGACGATAGGCCTGGCACGCTATAGACTCATGAGTGCAGATCCGTACGAACTACATAATGACTCACCTTGTTGCGATTGGACGCCTGCATAGTCTGCAGACCTGCTCTTCATCCTGCAGAGGCAGCAGGTGGACCCGAAGGTGCCACCTTCGCACTACCCACATCCGCTGACATGCTGCCTTGAGGATACGCGTTCATCCCAGATGGGGTTGGGCGTGCTTCATCCGCTTGCGCTGCGTGCTCGCACTCCTCGTGTTCTGCTACCTGTCACCTTTGATCCGCCGCTTCGTTCTTCCACCTACTCGCTGTATCGCCGACCTCTTGCATCTTCAGAATGACGCAGTTTTCCACCAGCATCTCTGCACCGTGCTCCTTGGCCTTCTTTAGGCAAGTGTGCAAGTCGTCCTATGAAAGGAATTAGCATGTCGGATTAGTTGCAATACGAGCATCTCGCACCAGGACTGTATCCCACTCCTTCACCCACATTTTCTGCTCCTCCTGCAACGTCTCCTTGTCGTCCGGTATCATTTCGCCAATGGCATAGATGCGATCATTGGCAGATTTGAGCGCCTTTGCTGCTTGGGCCTTTGGACTGTCGTCGACAGCGGTACGAGTGAATGAGAGAATGTCTGCGAAAGTGGACATGGTGAAAGTAGAGGATGAAGAAGGATGACGAAGAAGTCACACGACGCGTCGACGGGACTTATCCACCGATGCACGTTTCAAAGTCAGTTCCCTACCGAGTCACGTGACTGACTGGGGACAGTCAGTATCTAAGTCCTCCATGGATGTAGGAGCTCGACGCTCTCTATGTTTGTAGACTTGGTTTTCCCCACTTTCAGGTCACACTGCGTCCTCTAGCATCCATCGTGCAAGCGTCCCATCATGTCCTGTGTTCGTTAAAGGCTGATCCACCCCCTATTTGTGCGTATCCAGTCCTATCCGTACCCAGACTAACCATCCGGTTACACTATCCGCCCTACCTTGTATCCGACTTATCTCAGGACTAGCAACTGAGATGGTTAGTACCTTACCATATGTTTTCTTGTGTCCTGGTGTCGCAACACTTATTCCTATCATTTCTATCTCACCTGTCAATACTTTGACATTGACATATGTTTCACCTTTTTCTGACAGTCCTGGGAAATATCCGGACTATAAATCCCTGTACCTGCCTTGTGCAATATATCTTTCATTTGGGTCACCGTCTATCAGTCACATCTTCATTCGTTGTCGTCGTCATCATCGCTGGTCTCAATCCGGTCCTCATCCTAGACCAGTTTTCGTACAATCCGCTTCGCTTTCAATCCGGAATCGACCGGACTGACCCTTCTGGTGCTGGGCCTACATCTAGTTACCCCTCCTTGTCTATCTACCTTTGCTGGACCCCTCTAGGGACAAGCATAGCTCGCTCCCTTCACCCCTTCCTTGTGGTAGACCCTCTGGGAACTTACCCTACCACACTACTTATCTTTCTTACACCGTGCACATCTTATGCATGGAAATAAATTCTACTTCCTTTGAGAAGCGATCTATGACCCTCAAGATCACATCAAATCTATGAGATTTGGGAAGGTCTATGATAAAGTCAGCTGAAATATGTTTTCATGGAATTTGAGATGCTTCTAAAGGTTGTAACAAGCCAGCTGGGGCTTGATTTGATCCTTTGAAATGTTGACACCTGTCACAATGTTTGACATAGTCTTTAATGTAAGTAGCCATTCCTGGCCACCAATAACTGCACTGCAGTAGTTCTATGTATAGTTTTCTCATATCCAGGATGACCAGCAACTAGAGTATCATGGTGAAGTCTGGTGACTTCTATACATAGGAGTAGATACTAAAGTGTATCTGGGATGTAAATTCTTTCATATTGGTCATACAGTAGACCATCATCGTAGATTTCCAGTTTTTCCTTTTTGAGTACCTTTCAGGTTTGCATTTCCGTCAGACACATAGTTGCATTAAAAATGTATTGCTTAATTGAGACCCCTTCATCTGAGATCGGAAGTATTTATCTGATCTTATCCAGGAAGATAATAACAATTTCTTTGTTGTCATCTTCAATCTCTTCAAGATGATCTTCTCATCTAGAAAGAGTGTTGGCTTTTTCCATTGTGGTTCCAGCCTTGTGCACTCATATACAATTGAATCTGGATAAATATTGTGACCATCATGCTTGGCAATGATTGAGATCTTGTCACATCATAAAGAATTGTAGATTGGCATGATCATTTCATATTTTGAACTCATGCCATGCACCTTCAAGGTGATGTCTCCAAACTTCCAATGCTCGTATTATGCTGAGCATCTCTTTATTGGCAATTGGATAGTTTCTCTTAGTAGAGTTAAGGGCATGGAAGAAATATGCAATGGAGTGCCACTTGTCATCATTTTCATAAACAGAGAGCACTGCTTCTGTTGCAAATTCTGATGAATTGGCTTCAAACCAGAATTTCTTATCATTATCTAGATAGGTGAGTATAGGCACCATGGTGAATGCTTGTTTAAATATGTCAAACACTTCTTGTTGTAGACTTTCCCATGTGAATTTAGTATCTTTTTTCATCAGATCATGAAGTGATCTGGCCACTTTAGCAAAATCTTTGATGAATCTATGATAAAAGTTCATGAGTCCAAGGAATGCATGGACACCACACACTGTCTTTGGTGTGGGCCATTCCAGGATAGCTTTAACTTTAGATTTGTCCATTCTAATGCCATCTTGTCTCACAAACATGCCTAAAATTTCAATTTTCATGGCATGGAATGTATACTTTTCTAGCTTGATGAATAAATCATTTTCTTCCAGTCGACAAAGGACTTCTAGTATGATTTTGTCATATTTTTCCTTGTCATTATCTTTGGTGAATATTAATAGATTGTCAATGTAGACAACCACAACTGATTCCATATCAGTGAAGATTTCGTTCATCATCACTTGGAATGTGGCTGGAGAGTTGCATAATCCAAAGTACATGATGAGGGGTTCATATGCTCCTCTGAAGCATACAAATGCAGCCTTCCATTTGTCACCTTCTTTGATGTGTACATTGTTGTATCTCCATCTAAGATCCATTTTCATGAATAATTTAGCCCCTTTTAGTTTATCAACTAGCTGCAAAATGAGTGGTAGTGGGTAGTTGTTTTTAACCATGTGTTCATTTAGGTATCAGTAATCCTGTACCATTCATTTTCGTCCATCTTTCTTTGATACAAAGAACACTGGTGACGTTTGAGGAAATTTCGAAGGTCTTATATAACCCTTCTTTAATTGATCATCAATGAATGCAGAGACTTTCTTCTGTTCCATGACAGAAAGGAATATAATGCATCCTTTCTTAGGTTTAAACATATCTTTGAGGTCTATTGTATGATCCTAGGATTTTCATATGGGCATGCACTCGCTTTCTTCTTTATGGAATACTTTAAGGAATTTGTGGAACTGCTTTGATACAAGCTGCTCTACAGTCTTGTCCATTTTTACAGGTTGTTCTATAGCAGCACATAAGTGATAAGCTGTATATGCTTGTTTCTGTTCTTCCTTATCTATTGTGGCCAAAAAGATACTGTGATCTGAGAGTATGTGGCAAGATCTAGGGCATTGGTTAAGTTTTACTGTTCTTTTAGCCCAGTCTATTTCAGGGTTGTGGCATTTGAGCTATGAATATCCCAGGATTAATTGATTCTTTCCCAGGGTGGTGACTTCTGCCAATACTTGTTTTTGGTGACCTTGATACATAATAATTAAGTCCACAGAGTGTGTGATAGATCCAGCAGAGTTCTTAGTTCCATCTACATTATAGACTGGAATAGGTCTTTGCAAGGGCTTTATTGGTAACTAATTTTTCTCAGCCCAGGTTTTGTCAATAAATATAATGTTAGTGCCACTGTCTAGCAGTGCATCTGTCTTGATTGTAAGTTTCTTATTTTGTCCAGGAGCAATGGTGACTTCCAAATTAATCTCCTTTTGGATGTTTACATTTCAGATAAAGATTTCTTTCAGGATTTCATTGTTGTTGTTGTTCTTCAGATATGAAATGGTGCAAAAAGGGTGATTCTTGTGGACACCCTGGCAAACCTCTCCATTGAGAGAGTTCTCATGTATGGAATCTATAAATACATCTGAGTTCAAACTTTCTTCAATCTCCAGGGTTGCATAATAATTCTTTCGAGCAACATCACTGCCTGGTACAGTTACATCACTTTTCCTTTTCCCTTCTCTTTCAAGCAGGTAATGAATAAGTCTTTGAAGTAGGCCTCAGCCTCTTCATGTGTCATCTTCTGAACCATGCTGTCCAGGTTTGATTTTGAGCTCCTTGAATTCTCATCCTTAGAGTTGCTCCATTCTTCAGCCGCTCTGGCCTTTTGATCTTTCCCTTTCAGGCAGCCTTTCTTGTGAGCACTCCCCACATATTTGCACTTGGGGCACTCGACCTTTGATTTAGGACACTCTTTCAAAGAGTGACCTTCTTTTCTGCAGTTGTAGCATTTGAATGGCCTGCAGTCAATTGCATTGATGTCCATGGCATTGGATTTCTTTTGTTCTTTGCCTTTGAAGTTATTTCTTTGAGTCATATAGCCCATTATAAAATCAAGGGCTTTTTTTGCCATATCGACTCAGCAGATTTCAGTGAAATAGGCTGTCAGTATTTGTTGCCATTTGCCTTTCTTAAAGATTTGGGCAATAATGCTCCTGGATATATTTTTCTCCAATAGCCTTATAGCATTAGAGTCATCAATGAATGCTTGGTTGTAAAGTGATTTCTACTTTACAATGAATTCATCAATGGACATGTTGCCCTGTGTGAACCCATCAATCTGTTTGCAGACCCAATCTATTTTGTTGACAGATCTAAAAAGACCCTCCATTTCTTGTTCTAATATGGCCCATGTATAGGCCCATCCTTTGACTAAGCATGTTTCTGCAAACTGGCCCACTTTTACACTGGTGAGTCATAAGAGAATGGCAAGTACTGCATTGTATGAGCTGGATGTAACTGTGATGCTGTTTATGGCAAGCCAAGCTTTCATTTTGCTCCACCATTATTTAAACTTTGCCCTTGAACTGTCATAGGTTCTAGGGTTGGAGAAAATTTCAACTTTTTGGGAATAACCTCCCATGATTGCAGCTTGTCCTACTGCTGCTTGTGCTCCTACCATTGCTTGTGCAGCTGTTTGTGCTCTTAGGGTTGTAAGCTCAACTTGTTGAGCATTGATGGTAGCATTTAATTTAGCAATAACTGCACTTGCAGTATTGAACTCGGCAATAATGGCATTTGCTTGGTTGGTCCATGATGCAGACTGGTTGTGGAGCACTTGGAAGAGGAACATGGTGAATGAGATTTATTACAAAAACTTTGAGGGGTAGTGTAGAGATAACTGGGGTTGTAGTACTTTCATCATGTATGCTTCGTCTACAAATGGTTCACCTCCTCTGAGCCTCCTTATGCTAGGTATGGCTCTCTTTTTCCTTGGATGCTTCCTGTGTACCAAGGGTTCTTCTTCTTCTGCCTTTCTCTTGGCAGGTCTTAATGGTATGTATAGTACTGGTTCTTCTACTTCTTTCTTAATTTCCACCTCTAATATTGAGATAGGAGTTAAAGGAGAGCTAGTGGTCATTTCATTTGATTACAAGCAGATAGGTAGAGGTGGAATGTAGAGTGGGGCTGGGTCTGGGAGAATTGGTGCATCATTTAGATCTACAGACCAGTCTCTCAAGGAACAAGTCTGGTCAGTGATGGGCAAGGTACTGTCCTTGAAGGTCCCTGCTTCCTCAAATGCATTGAAGAGGAAGGTGGCAGCATAGAGGTCAGTTAATTCTTTAAGGAGGTCTAACCCCATGTTCTCTAGGGCACATAAGAACCAATCTGCTGGTGACTCAGGTGATAAACTTCTTAAAGCGGGTTGCAAGTCTGCTATGCTCAGGCTTCTGACTTCTCAAGGTGCAGGTGGCTCAGAGTCCCTGCTGGCTGCTACTACTAAGATCTGCTTGGCTACTATGCACAAAGCAGTGTACAAAAAGTGAGAAGGTCCCTGTCGGGTGCTGGCAGCTGGGAAGAGAGAGAGGGAGTGATGAGTGTTGAAGACCACTAGCTCGACATGAGTGTGGCTTCGTCTTCATAAATCATAACACCCACTTGTGACATATGCTTGTAGGTGGGAGTGGTAAGGTGAATGCAGTAGTCAGATCCTAATGAAATAACCCTAATTGCTACTAGAGCTTTCAGGTTACCACTAGGCAGCTTAGACTTAGAAGAGAGCAAATGAGGGGAAAACTCAAGAGGATCTAACTGAGAATCCCTTGGTCATCAATTCAGATCCTTATATACCCTATTACATGTTTGTACATATTTGGTCCATTATCCAAATAAAGATATGAATAGCCATAGGGCTGTGAAGCAGATATTAAAGACATGAGGTAAGTGGCATATCAAATGGAAGAGAAGCATAATGCATAGCCATAGGATAAAGGATAGTAGTGATAAAATGCATGAGGTATAGAAATGGAAGCATACAAAATAAAGTTAAGTTCTATCATTTAAAGTTTAATTAGTCCAAATGTATAAAGTTATCAGTCATATAGCATCAAGCACTATGCTGTTATAAAGTCATGAAGAGTCAGTGGTGTTTAGGGCAGGTATGTTCAGACTTAGTGGATGTAAAAATAAGGGTGTTGTGATGTTGTAACTTTGGGGTACTTGATTTGAGCTGCAAGTCTAATGACAAGCATTAGACTTGAGTGGCTAGTTTAACCTCATTGTGGAGGAGCTTTAATCAGAGTTTGAATAAGTTACAATGTTGCAAAAAGAGTGTTTGTAACACTACATATCTGTTTCATCCTAGGTTTAGTCTGGTGCTCTTAGTTTTATCCCAGTGTTCATCTGGTGTCTCAGTCTCACAAAAACAAAACTCAAACATCAGACATTCATACAATAGATTATTGTCATCCCTCTCTCTCATTTTTTCTCACACAAAAGAACAAAAAGTTAAAAACAAAGATATGAACAAAGTTCTATTTTTTTCTTCTTTATGCTTTTTCAATGAACTCACTATTTAGATATTTGTCTTCGAATGTGCATAGAGACAGTGTACATCTTGGTATTCAGTTTTATTCTTATCCAGTCCTATCTGGTATGAACTATTGGATATCCATGTAGATATAGACATAGAAAGAAGATAGACAAAGACAAGTCAAGCAGTATCTTGCATCATGGTGTTGCTAATATACTATTTCATTTCTATATTTTTTAGCCTCTGATTTATGTTTGTTTCATACTTAGAGATCATGCTGGAAATAGACATGGACATGGACACTTGATTGGATGGTGAAGGAATCAATATCTATGCTACAGTGTAACTATCTATCAATAAGTCCTTGTGCCCTCCATTCTTTCAGTTGCCTCTTTAACTTATCAATTTCACACAGTTGGGTGTCTATCTTAGCTGCCAGGTCTGCCATGACAGACTTCACCTTCTTGATTTTTATCTGCAACTCCATTATCTTCATCTTGAGTCGATGTAAGAAAGATAAGTGGTGTGGTAGGATAAGTCCCTAGAGAGTTTACCACAAGGAAGGGGTTGAAGGAAGCAAGCTATCCTCATCTCTAGAGGGGTCCAGCAAAGATAGATAGACAAGGAGGGATAACTAGATGTAGGCCCAGCATCAGAAGGGTCAATCTGGTCAATTCTGGATTGAAAGCGAAGCAGATTGAATGAAAATCAGTCTAGAATGAGGACCAAATTGAGATGAGCAATGATGA
>JBBPTP010000916.1:0-12016 GCA_038094195.1 Pulveroboletus aff. carminiporus | reverse complement strand
AGAATGGAAGTTGAGAAGCATGATGGACACATTGTCCATTATGATCATGGGAATAGAAGTTATGAGAACTTCTACATGGAAATGAAAAAGAATTGTGACTTGAATGAAGGTGAGTCAAGGGTTTATATCCTTGATATGTGACTTGACTTGGAGAAATAAAGTGAGTGTGTTTAGTAAGCTGCTTAGTCAGCAAGCTCATTCATTCATCATATGAGAAAATGTTAAGTCCCAAAGGACGAGGTGTAGCATTAGGTAGTGTTTGTAACAGTATCTTTTATCTTGCTTAAAGTTTTTGCTTGTCATAAAGTGTCATCATACTCTCTTGATATGTAATAGCTGTCTTAGCATGACATTGCCTTGTCATCATTGTTATTTTAACATGACTCCTCATCTCCTATTGTCTCCATTATCCTTGAAGGGCTTTACTTGTTCCTAACTGAATCAAGCTTAACAATATCACCCCCAGACTGATGGATAGACTGAGCAAATGAACCAAGAGCCCAAGATCTACCTTCATATCTTTACAATGAGTTAATCAAGGAAATAGGTTGGTCTTCTTACTATAAGAAACTTGCTCTGAAAAGATATGGTCCTTTTGAAATTATTCAAGTACTTTCTCCCCTCTCCTATTGACTTACATAAATTATCATCCATCTGGAAAATACACAATGTCTTCCATACTTCCCTCTTGTTATTCTATGAAGAGACTGATGCCCATGGCTCTAACTTTCTCTATCCATCACCTGACCTGATTGGATTAGAAGAAGAATATGAGGTGGAATGTATCATCTCTCATAGGAGCAGTGCATTAAGAAGATAGTACCTGACCACATCGAGAGGCTATCCATCATTGGAAAACACCTGGGAATCAGAAAGTAATCTCTGTCATGCACAGCGGATATTTGATCACTACAAGAAGGACAACCAGTTGTGAAAGGTCAGACAGAATGTTAGTCTCTTCATGAGTATTGCTCTGAATGCTCCTTTACCTCCACTACTACATCAAACACTATGTCTTTCCAATCATCATCCTCACCCTTCTCCTCAGCATCCTCTTCTCTCATCACTTCTTGTATTTAAACTCTCTCAGTAAAACCATTGTTGCTTCCAATCAATCATACTCTTACTCTGCTGGCTGCTATCCTGTTCAACACCTTCCTTCTTTTAATTATTGAAAACCTTCCATTGTACTAGGAGAATGTCACATTCCAAAGGCTCATGTTAAGCCTAGTGCTTGATGCTAGATGAAACTGGACTCAAGTGAGATTCTACTAAAGGGAGGAGCTCACGAAGAGTCACAACGTCCTTTGATAAAACTTAGATTATGCTAGGCAACACAATGAATAGATTCAAGATGAGGAAAAAAGAGTACTCTATAGGATTTGGCACTACTTAAATAGTGTTCGCTGTTTGAGTATAGGGCCAGCCTTTAGAAAGATGTATGAGGAGAAATGAAGACTATAGATTAGTTAATCCATAGTAGAAACAAAAAGAACACTATGGAATTGGGATGAGTAATCAGAAACTATGACATTGATATGACAGAATTAATGAAGGAGTTAGCATCCAAGACAAGAGCTCAAAGAAGAATAAGACATGGACATAGAGGTGAAATGATAAGTAACAGATATGACCAAGTGTTATAGTGAATACTGAAGGTGATGGCGGGTTGGGTACAAATGATGAGAACAAGGGAAGCAGCAAGGAAAAAGATTATAATAGCTCATTTGTTTGTTTCATGACTTAAATAGAGTATAATGCTTCCACCATCAAGTCACTCCAAATAATTTACTACCTTTGTATGGTGCTCTAATGTGTTTCTTACTTAGCAATCTCCCTCAATGAGTTCTAACTCTATTATACTCTCATGGATTTCCTACTTTTGTTGAACAGATCTCTGGAGAACATTTATATCCCACCTTCCTTCTCATCTTCCTACCTATGAAGGATGAAGATAGAGAATGCTATCTATCCACTGTCACTTCCAGATCTTCCATCCCAGTAATTGTACCTCCATTATTATATATCCCTTAGCCTACTTCTGAGCCTAGATCCAATCTCTTACAACAATTATCCTCTCCTTCATCATTGTCCACCATTACAGTAACTAGCTCCTTGGAAGAATCTGAAATCATAGCAGTTGAGGAAGACAAAGAACTCCCTGTCAACAGAGTAGCCATGTAGCTCTCTCAATTCTATCACATCCTAGGAGCTAACTGTTACAACTTATCCCAGACTTATCGCAAGCATGTGTATTCTTTTCCTTTCTTGTTCACTTACCAAGCATGCGAGTACCCTTATGGTTACTTGCATACCCGCACAGTCATGGCATTCCTTCTTCATCATTCCATGACTTTCCATGATCTGCTTATTCAGCAGATCACTGTTCACTACTTAAACTCCATTGCAACCATTACCTTTCCTTAAGCTAGAGCTCCCTCAGAAGTACTTCCACTTGTACTCGGTAGCTTGTCCCCAATCTAGCTCCCTCGTGTTTCATCTCCTACATGTCTTCGCTCTCCACCTTGATTGAGCACTCCCCAAATCTCTGGGCTGCCCTAGTGATAGTATCTTTCCTCGTCACTAAGTCGTTGCTTCTTGCTCGACTTCCTCATACCCTTGTCATCGTAGCTCATATAGCACGACCCATCCCTACACTCATAGTTATTATCATACGATTCCTCCATCATCGTCTCCATAACCTTTAAGAGGGCTTTGCTTGTTCCTACCAGGACCAAGCTTAACACTAACAGAGTCACTATATTATCTGCACCAACACACCTCCTCCCCACCATTGTCTGTCATTGATCCACTTCTGCTTTAACAGAGTGTTTTTGTTGTCATCTTCCAGGCCACTATTGAGAGGATTGTTCCCATTACATCTGCCCAAACTGCCATATGTCTGCTTCTGAACACTCTCAGTATCTGTGTTTGCATATCCAATGTGGCTTTTGTTTTAGATGGGGGCACTCTGATCATGTCTGCCCCATATGCTCATGTGGACTTTGTAATCAAACAGGGCATGTCACAGATGATCACCAGAGCAGGCACTCAATATCTATGGATAGCATTTCCAATCTTCTCCTTCAGCATAGTGTGGGTCTAATGTTTCTCAAACTAGGGTTTTGAGTTTACAAAAAGAGTAATGTTATAATTTATCTCCTTATATTGACCATCATTCTTATAACCTTTGCACAACTTAATGTCCTCTTTGATATTATCTATGAGACTTGGTCATACTTTTTACTGCTTCTTTCTCCTTTACATCCTCAATTGATACTTCTATGAGCTCTTGACCTGAACACTAACTCCTCCATTGATTCTCTCATATCAATATTATAGTTTCTACTTAGTTATTCAATCTTCTATAGCATTCTTTTCTGATTCTATTGTGGATTGACTAATCTGCAGTTTCCTTTCATTTATATCTTCTCTTGAGGCTGGCCCTATAGCAAACAGTGATCACTATTTAAACTGTAGTTGAACATCATATATTTCTTTTCCTCACTTCAAATCTATTGTATATATTTGCCTAGTATTTGGCTTGATTAAGGACATTGTGAATCTTTGTGAGCTCCTCCCTTGGTCAAACCATCACTTGAGTCCAAGTTATTCCTAGCATCCAAGCACTAGGTCTAACACTCTCTGCTTTTATCTTACCTCATGAGCAGCATCTTGTTCTGCTATGGACTGGTGGTGTTTGATGACTTGATTGTAAAATTCATCACTAGTAAGCAGCTTTGAAAGATCATCTGCATTGAGCTGACCCTTCTTTATCTTCTTTCATCTTTTCTCATGGTTAGCCAGCTTGTTGGTGACCTGGTCAAGGTATATGGCCTATAAGACAAGTGCAGCTTGCAATCCAACCAGTACACTCTTATATTATGCCTCATGGAAGTAGGCTGTCAACAACACATCCTGATAAGCCCTTTTTTTCTCACTGCATGGTTTCTTATCTAACAATGTGTGTTTTCATTTCCATGTTGGAGTTAAGGGTGTTGTTATGTTTTGCTCCTATACCTTTTAATCTTTACTTGAACAGTACCACTTTTCTCATGGTCATGTATTCCCTATAGTAATCCATTTCCATAATCACTCATTACCTTTACCAGTGGTTAGTCATCCTTCCTATAATGGTCACTCATTCCTATTATACTTTCATTATTCATACTTCCAACTCCAGAGGGAGCTCTACCCTCTGTTCATTACTTATTTATTTCACTACTTAGTTCCTTAGCTGGATTTTGAAACAATCCTAATAGCACTAGGCTTTCAGGTTACCACTAAGAAGCATAGACTTAAGAGAGTCAAGATGTGAAGGGGAAAACCCAAGTGAATCTGACTGAGGATCCCTTGGGTGTCGATTTGGGTCCTTATATACCCTACTACATGTTTGTACATATTTGGTCCATTATCCAAATAGAGAGGTGAACAGCCATAGGGCTGTGAGGCAGAGATTAAAACAATGTGGTAGGCATGAGTTAGGTGGCATATCAAAATGAAGAGAAGCATGAAACATAGCCATAGGGTAAAGGGTAGTGGAAATGAAATACATGAGGCATGAAATGGAAGCATACAAATAAAGTTAGATTCTGTCTGTTTTAAAGTTCAATTAGTCCAAAAGTGTCAAGTCATTAGGCACATGATGTCAGGCATCATGCTATCATGACAGTCATAAAGTGTAAGCAGAGTTTAGGGCAGGATTGATTTAGACTTAGCAGATATCAAGGTAAAGGAATTCATGACATCATGACTATGGGGTAATTGATTTGAGCTGCAAGCCTAACGACAAGCATTAGACTTGAGTGGCTAGTTTAACCTCATTGCGGAGGAGTTTTAATTGGTGTTTGAATAAGTTATGATGTTGCAAAAAGGAGCATTTGTAACACTATCCCCTTCTTATGAATCACATTCCAGGTGATTAAAGGGTATTTTGGCAGGGTGTGTTAAGTTGGTTTGATTCTCGTATTTTTCAAATAATTTAGGAAAGAGGTTTTTGTCTACATTGATGACACATGGGGCTGCTGGATGTAAATGATGGAATTCCTTCACAGCGTCTTGCACATGTGTTAGATTGGTTTTTGGCTTCCAAGTATGTTCCGTGTCATTATAGCCTTTCCAGTGAATTAAATATTCCAGACGTCGACCTTTGAGTCAGGAGTTGACAATGTAGTCCACCTCCCATTCATTGTCTCTATCTTCTGTGACTTGCATGGATTCTGGTCAGTATGGTTCTTGCCCATCCAATCTTTCTTTATAGGGTTTAATCTGGGATACATTAACAACAGAGTGGATCTTCATTGAGCAAGGCAAGTATAGCTTGACTACATTGGATTCCATTAACTCAATGATTTCATAAGGTCCTAGCCATCTTTCGAAAAGTTTCTTAGATGCTCACGTCAAGCGAAGATTTTTTATGGAGAGCCAAACTTTGTCTCCAATGGCATAGTCTAGAGTGGATGATCTATGTTTATCAGCATTAACCTTCATCTGTTCTTATGCTTTTAATATATTATTGTAAGCTTCTTGTAATACCATCTTCATTTGCTCTGCAAATGTTTCTGTGGCTGGTGCTTTAGACATCCCTTGTTCAAATCCCATTCTTGGATGGTATGAACGTGTAACTTCAAAGGGTGTCTTTTTAGTTGAAGCATTACATTTGAAATTATACAAGAATTGGACGAGGGCTAGCCAGTCGACCCATTTGTGTTGTCGTTCTGCCGTAAATATGCGAAGGTACTGTTGAACTTTGCAGTTCATTCATTTTGTCTGCCCATCTGTTTGTGGGTGGAATGCTGTAGAGAGATGACAATCTATGCCAAGATGCTTACAAAGCTCTTGCATTACAGCTGATGTGAATTGTGGTCTGTGATCAGAGATGATGGATTTAGGAAGGCTGTGGTGCTTTCAAATATAATTTAGATATAGTTTGGCCATATTTAGGGCCATGCACATCTTATGCATGGGAATGAATTCAACTTCCTTTGAGAAGCGATCTATGACCATCAAGATCGCATCAAATCCATGAGACTTGAGAAGGTCTGTAATGAAATCTACAGAGATATATTTTCATGGAATTTGAGGTGCTTCTAAAGGTTGTAACAAGCCAGCTAGGGCTTGGTTTGATCCTTTGAAATGTTGGCACCTGTCACAACATTTGACATAATCTTTAACATAAGTAGCCATTCCTGGCCACCAGTAACTGCATTGCAGTAATTCTATAGTTTTCTCATATCCAGGATGTCCAGTGACTGGAGTGTCATGATGAAGTCTGGTGACTTTCATGCATAGAAGTGGATACTGGGATGTATCCAGAACATATATTCTTTCATATTGGTCATACAGTAGACCATCATTGTGGATTTCTAGTTTTTCCTTTTTGAGTATCTTTCGGATTTGCATTTCTGTCAGGCACATAGTTGCATTAAAAATGCATTGCTTGATTGAGACTCCTTCATCTGAGATCAGAAGTATCTGTCTGATCTTATCCAGGAAGATAACAATAACTCCTTTATTGTCATCTTTGATCCCTTCGAGGTGATCTTCTCATTTAGATAGGACATCAGCTTTTCCCATCATGGTTCCAGCTTTGTATACCTATATGCAGTTGAATCTATATAAATATTGTGACCATCATGCTTGGCGACAGTTGAGGTCTTGTCTCATCATAAAGAATTGTAAATTGGCATGGTCGTTCCATATTTCGAACTGCTGCTGTGCACCTTCAAGGTGATGTCTCCAAACTTCCAATGCCCATATTACACTGAGCATTTCTTTGTCAGCGATTGGATAGTTTCTTTCAGTGGAGTTAAGAGCATGAGAGAAATATGCGACTGAATGCCATTTGTTGTCATTTTTGTGGACAGAGAGCACTACTTCTGTTGCAAATTTAGATGAATCAGCTTCAAGCTGAAATTTCTTTTCATTATCTGGATAGGCAAGTATAGGTGCCATGGTAAATGCTTATTTAAGCATGTCAAACACTTCTTGTTGTGGACTTTTCCATATGAATTTAGTGTCCTTCTTCATCAGATCATGGAGCAGTCTAGCCACTTTAGCAAAATCTTTGATGAATCTATGATAGAAGTTTGCAAGTACAAGGAAAGCATGGACACCATGCACTGTCTTAGGTGCGGGCCATTCCAGGATAGCTTTAACTTTGGATTCATTCATTCTAATGCCATCTTGTCCCACAAACATGCCAAGAAATTCAATTTCTGTGACATGGAACATACACTTTTCTGGCTTGATGAATAAGTCATTTTCTTCTAAGTGATAGAGAACTTCTAACATGATCTTGTTGTGTTTTTCCTTGTTGTCATCTTTGGTGAATATTAATAGATCATCGATGTAAACAACCACCACTGCTTCCATGTCAGTGAAGATTTCATTCATCATTGCCTGGAACATGGCTGGGGAATTGCATAATCTGAAGTACATGACGAGGGGTTTGAATGCTCTTCTGAAGCAAATGAATGCAGCTTTCCATTTGTCATCTTCTTTGATGCATATATTGTTGTATCCCCATCTGAGATCCATTTTCATGAATAACTTAGCTCCTTTGAATTTATCAACTAGCTGCGAAATGAGAGATAGTGAATAGTTGTTCTTGACTATATGTTCATTGAGGTAACAGTAATCCTGTACCATATGTTTTTGTCCATCTTTCTTGGGAATAAAAAACTCTGATGATGTCTGAGGGGATTTAGAGGGTCTTATGTAACCCTTCTTTAATTGATCATCGATGAATGCTGAGACTTCTTCCTGTTCCATGACAGAGAGAGGTATAATGCATCTCTTCTTAGGTTTAAACATGTCTTTAAGGTCTATTGCATGGTTCCAAGGCTTTTGTATGGGCATGTGCTCACTTTCTCCTTTATGGAATATTTTAAGGAATTTGTAGAATTGCTTTGGTACAAGCTGCTCTGCAGTCTTGTCCATCTTAATGGGTTGTTCCATAGCGGCACGTAAATAATAAGCCATGTAAGCTTGTTTCTGTTCTTCCTTGTCAAGCATAGCCAAAAAGGTAGCATAGTTTGAGAGTATTTGGCAGGATCTAGGACATTGGTTAAGTTTTACTGTCCCTTTTACCCAGTCGATTTCGGGATTGTGGTATTTAAGCCAAGAATATCCTAGGATTAATTGATTCTTTTCCAGGGTTGTGACTTCTGCCAATACTTGTTCTTGGTGACCTTGATATGTAATAATTATATCCATGGAGTGAGTGATAGATCCTGCAGAGTTCTTGGTTCTGTTCACGTTGTAGACTGGAATAGATCATGATAAGGGCTTCATTGGTAATTTATTTTTCTCAGCCCATTCTTTATCAATAAATATGATGTTGGCACCACTGTCTAGTAGTGCGTCCATTTTGATCATGGTTTTCTTGCTTTGTCCAGGAGCAATGGTAACTTCCAGATTAATCTCCTTTTGGACATTGATGTTTTGAATGAAAATTTCTTCCGAGATTTCATTATCATTGTTCTTCTTCAGATGTGAGATGGTGCAGAAAGGATGATCCTTATGGACACCCTGGCAAATCTCTCCATTGAGAGAGTCCCCATATATAGAATCTATAAATACATCTGAGTCTGAACTTTCTTCAACCTCCAGGATTGAGTAGTGATTTTTTCTTGCAATGTCCGTGCCCGGTGCACTTACGTTGCTTTGCCTTTTCCCTTTTCCTTTGAGTGAATGATGAAAAGATCTTTGAAGTAGGCCTCAGCCTCTTTGTGTGACATCTTCTGAACCATGCGGTCCAGGTTAGATTTTGAGTTTCTCAGATTTTCATCTTCTGAGTCGCTCCACTCTTCGGCTGCTCTGGCCTTGCAATCTTTCCCTTTCGGGCATCCTTTCTTGTGAGTGCCCCCCACATATTTATACTTGGGGCACTCTATCTTCGGTTTGGGGTACTCTTTCAAAGAGTGGCCTTCTTTTCCACAGTTGTAACATTTGAACAGCCTGCAGTCCATTGCATCGATATCCATGGCATCAGACTTCTTTTGTTCTTTGCCTTTAAAGTTCATTCTTTGTGTTGTCTGGCCCATTATAAAATCCAGGGCTTCTTTTGCCATACTGACACAGCATATTTTGGTGAGATAGTCAACCAGTATTTGTTTCCATTTGCCTTCTTTGAAAATTTGGGCAATAATGCCCCACTTTACAATGAATTCATCGATGGGCATATTGTCCTGTGTAAATCTGTCAATTTGTTTACAGGCCCAGTCTACTTTGTTGGCAGATCTAAAGAGACCCTCCATTTCTGATTCCAATGAGGCCCACATATAGGCTCTTCCTTTAACTAAGCATGTTTCTGTGAACTGGCCTGCTTTTATGCCAGTAAGTCATGATAGCATGGCAAGTACTGCATCGTACAAGCCAGGTGTGATTGCTGTGCTGTTGATGGCAAGCCAAGCTTTCATCTTGCTTCACCATTCTTCAAACTTTGCCCTAGAACCATCATAGTTTCCAGGGTCTGAGAAATTTTCTACTTTTTGGGAAAATCCTCTCGACATTGCTGCTTGGCCTATGGCTGCTTGTGCTCCTACAGTGGCACATGCTGCTGCTTGTGCCCTTAACATTGCCAGCTCAACTTGCTGGACATTGATGGTTGTGTTTAATTGCAAGATTACTATACTTGCCATGTTGAATTCTGCAATGATTGCATTTGCCTGATCAGTCCAGCTTGCACTGGCATTGTGGAGCACTTGGGAGAGGGACATGGTGAATGATGTGTATTACAAAAACTTGGTGGGGTGGTGTAGAGATAGCTGGGGTCATAGTACTTTAGTCATATATGCTTCGTCTGCAAAGGGTTCACCTCCTCTGAGCCTCCTTATGCTAGGTATGGCTTGTCTTTTCCTTGGATGCTTCCCATGTACCAAGGGTTCTTCGTCTTCTGCCTTTCTCTTGGCAGGTGTTAGTGGTATGTACAGTACTAGTTTCTCTGCTTCTTTCTTAATTTTCACCTCTAATATTGAGATGGAGGTTAAAGGAGAGCTGGTGGTCATTTCGTTTGACCATAAGCAGATAGGTGGGGGGGGGGG
This sequence comes from Pulveroboletus aff. carminiporus, assembly GCA_038094195.1. NCBI lineage: Eukaryota > Fungi > Basidiomycota > Agaricomycetes > Boletales > Boletaceae > Pulveroboletus > Pulveroboletus aff. carminiporus. The sequence continues at coordinate 1,970 of JBBPTP010000916.1, read as the reverse complement.
GAAACGTAAAGGGGTACCAGATCTGGTACTATTGGTGCATCATTGGGGTTGTATGACTGGTTTCTCAACAAAAAGTTGTGGTTGGTGATGGATGAGGTACTGTCCTCGAAGGTCCCTACTTCCTCAAACTTGTTAAAGAGGATGGTGGTAGCATAGGGGTCAGTGAGTTCTTTCAGGGGATCTAACCCTGCTTTCTCTAATGTGAGTAAAAACTGATCTGCTGGTGATGTGGGTGAGGAATTTCTTAAGGTGGGTTGCGAATCCATGACGCTCTGGCTCCTGACTTCTCGAGGTGCAGGTGGCTTGAAGTCTCTGCTGGCTGCTACTACATCTAAGGTCTGCTCGGCTACTATGCACGAAGCAGCATACAAAAAGTGAGAAGGGCCCCGTCAGACTGAAGCAGCTGGGAAGGAAGAGAGGGAGTGGTGAGTGTTGAAGACCACTAACTCATCGTGAGTGTGGCTTCTTCTTCATAGAATGTAGCACCCACTTGTGACGTGTGCTTGTAGGTGGTAGTGGTAAGGTGAGATGCAATAGTCAGATCCTAATGAAACAACCCTAATAGCACTAGGCTTTCAGGTTACCACTAAGAAGCGTAGACTTAAGAGAGTCAAGATGTAAAGGGGAAAACCCAAGAGGATCTGACTGAGGATCCCTTGGGCATCAATTTGGGTCCTTATATACCCTACTATATGTTTGTATATATTTGATCCATTATCCAAATAGAGAGGTGAACAGCCATAGGACTGTGAGGCAGGGATTAAAACAATGCAGTAGGCATGAGTTAGATGACATATCAAAATAAAGAGAAGTATGAAACATAGCCATAGGGTAAAGGGTAGCAGAAATGAAATGCATGAGGCATGAAATGGAAGTGTATGAATAAAGTTAGGTTCTGTCTGTTTTAAAGTTCAATTAGTTCAAAAGTGTCAAGTCATTAGGCACACAATGTCAGATATCATGCTATCGTGACAGTCGTAAAGTGTAAGTGGGGTTTAGGGCAGGATTGATTCAGACTTAGCAGATATCAAGGTAAAGGAATTCATGACATCGTGACTATGGAGTAATTGATTTGAGCTGCAAGCCTAATGACAAGCATTAGACTTGAGTGGCTAGTTTAACCTCATTGCAGAGGAGCTTTAATTGGTGTTTGAATAAGTTATGATGTTGCAAAAAGAAGCATTTGTAACAGATTCCTAGCTATCCCTTAGGGTACTTTCACTTGTACTTTGGTAGCTTGTCATCCATCTAGCTCTCTCATATTTCATCTCCCATGTGTCTTCATTCTCCATATTGATTGGATGCTCCTGGAATCCCTAGGCTATCTCACAGTAGTATTCTTTATCGTTGCTAAGTCTTTGCTTATTACAAGACTCCTTTATATCCTTGTTGTCATTGTGATTATCACACGACATATCCTTGTCATCATTGCTATACTAACATGACTCCTCGTCTGTCGTCCTCCCCATTATCTCTAAGAGAGCTTTGCTTGTCTCTACCTAACCTAAGCTTAACAGGTGTGAGATAGATTAGGATTTAATGAGATGAATTTATTGGTGTTTTGTCAACTAGGAATGCAGTGGATGTGGATTCTAGTGCACTAATGGCATCTTTAGCAATCAGATGCCAGATGAATGTAGTCTTGGAATGTGATGAACCAACAATGAACTCAGAAGTATTTTCTCTGCTCAATTCTCATAGTTTTTAATACTGATGCACAATCATTGACATGGTATGGACTAGGCTGGGTGATGCAAGTGGCAAGCATCTGCTTGCATTGCATAATGCCTTCAGGCTTGGTGTCATCATGTTATTTGTTATCATATCAGGATTAAATGAATGGACATCTATTTTTTGGAATGTGGCTTGAACATTTTCAGTGGTAAGCATCTTCAGATGTGCATATGCATAGATGGAGATGAAGTTTTCCTTTGATATAGCCTTCTGTGTTGACCCTTTGAATACATTAT
>JBBPTP010000915.1:0-12021 GCA_038094195.1 Pulveroboletus aff. carminiporus | reverse complement strand
ATCTTCACCAAATCAGATGACCCAAAAGAACATGACAAGATTGTTCTTGAAGTACTGAAGAGACTAGAAGAGAATGACATATTTGTCAAGCCAGAAAAATGTGTTTTCAGAACAAAGAAGGTAGAATTTCTAGGAATGATCATTACACCTGAAGGAATTCACATGGATGATGAAAAGGTCAAAGCAATACTAGATTGGCCTACTCCTACCAATGTCAAAGGAGTTAGAAGCTTTCTTGGACTTGCCAACTTCTATAGAAGGTTTATCAAAGATTATGCTCAGATAGCTAGACCTCTGAATGATCTAACCAAGAAGGATACACCTTTTATCTGGAATGAAGCAATCCAAGTTGCCTTTGATCAATTGAAGAAGATGTTCACCACTGCCTCTATTTTGGCATTTCCAAACATAGACAAGCAATTCAGACTAGAAACTGATGCCTCAGATTATGCCACTGGTGCAGTATTATCTATTGAGCAAGATGGGAAATGGCATCCAGTTGCTTATTCCTCACACTCCATGACTTCTGAAGAAAGAAACTACTCTATTGCAGATAAAGAAATGCTCAGTGTAATTCGCAGTCTAGAGCAATGGAGACACTACCTTGAAGGTAGCAGACTTCAGTTTGAAATTTGGAATGATCATGCTAATCTACAATGGTTTATGACTAAACAAGATCTAAATCATTGCCAAGCTAGATGGGCTCAATATTTATCAAGATTTAACTTTAAATGGGTCCACAAAGCAGGTGTACAGATGGGAAAAGTGGATGCATTGTCAAGAAGAGAAGACCATGCCACAGGAATAGAGAATGACAACAAAGGAGTGCTAGTCATTCCTCCAGAACAAATCACTACAGCAACAGTACACATATTTACAGATGAAGATCTTATCAGAGAATGCATTAGAAAAGCCTTATGGAGAGTTAGAGAATCGGACATCATTAAACTCTGTAAAGAACAAGGCATATGTGAAGAAAAGAATGAACTTCTCTTTGATAGAGAGGGCAAGATCTATATACCTGATGATCATGATCTCAGAATGGAAATATTACATCTACATCAAGACTTACATATGTGTGGCATGTAGCAGATGGTTGTGGTCTAGGGTATGTTGTACATGTGTAGGGTATAGGGCTAACTGTGTAATGCAAATGTAGTGAGGCATTGCATGAGGCATACCTGTACTAGAGTGCATGGTAATGAATTTGATGTAGAGTGACAGGAATCCATATTTTGATCAAGCCCTTTGTGTAGCATATGGTCAGGGGTACCTACTATATAGCCACTATATTTTGCAAATCTAAATAGACAGTCCTCTAGAGTATTCTTTTAGTAATCTGTCCATATAATTTTGAGGATTTAATATTGTGGCTTTGAATTGTTATGAGGTGCCAAATATGTTGAACATATATTCAGCGCATGTTCAGCAGCTTATGTAAGCCTGAGTTTTGAAGTAGAAACAATCAAAATATGCTCTAAAGGTACTTTCAGCTATAATCTAGGTGTTTCAAGTGTTTTATTGGTAGTTCTGGCTCTCTGTGGTGTATAGTACTGATTTTAGGCAATTTGGGGTGATAAGTACTGCACAGCCACCAAGGTGTACCATAAGTACATCAGTTAGTATGCAATTTTGGCAACCATTAGCTAGGTTCTTCTGTTCTTTGTACATATATTGATTGATGGTAAATGTATCATTCTCTACTAGTCTGGTAGCCATGTGGCTTTCTAGTAGTGTATTATTTGCATTGTAACAATACTGGCATGTGGACTGTTAAACCAAGTTCTGCTGGTTGGCAGCCTAAGATTGCTGTCATCCATGTTGACTTGATTTTCCATGCTGCACATTTGATCCTGGTATACAGTACATCACACATGCCTTCTGAAGGTATATTTTCAAATGAGTCATATGACCACTTTCATTTATTCTATGTCAACAAGTATGCTGACTATCACTCTTTTGCCTCTGCTTTCTGAGCTGTTCACTCACCCTCCAACTTCTACACTATATCCATTTACTCTAGATTGACTGGAATTAATGGATACTCTACTTAGGCTATGAAACTCTAAATCTCCTCCCTTATAGCAGGTAATCTCACCACCTTAGTTGCACAAGCACACAAGCATCATTGAAGACACTGTGTCATGGTATAGTATGAGAAGGAATAAAGGTGTGAAATATATCTGAAGGGCCAAGCTATTATGTTGTCCATTTCATCAAGAATTGCTGACCTAGTCCCCTGCAACAAATCATGCAGCAGATGTATTTATTTATTGACCCAAATAACTCTGCTCACATGACTATGGTGTCAAGTATAGATCCTTGACCACTATTTCTACTTAGGCTATAAATTTTTAATTCCCTCTTCCTCACACCATTAGCAAATTACCTAGTTAGATACAGAGCTCACAGAGCCACAGGCTGTTATAGGCCATTACAGACTTTTACAATGTAGTTTTTCTAGGATGCAATTATAGTACCATGAAAATAGACCAATTTTAAGCATTTTTTGTTCTCTGTACAGAGGGAGACCTTTCTGTCACTCTGTGGAAACTGACACATACTATACAGTGTCTCACAGTACTGTGCAGCTAACTTGGAATTTGCTGATAACATACAAGGAGCTCTGCATTCATGCCCACCCAGCCTCTCTGCAAGTTCATTTGGTGGTGCTGACTTTTGAAGTTGGATACTATCAGCATCAAGATCAAAGAAGGCAGTGTTGACTCAAATGCATGGTGGGGTCAATGTTGGAGTAGCAAGCACATGTGCAGCCACACTGCTGACACATACCTTTGTATGAGATGTGACTATGTCACCATGCAACATGCCTTTTTTACTTTCTTTTCCTTTGTTCCATTCAACTACTTTGTTATCATACTGAGTATATAGTCTAGATCATTTTCAACCACTCCCTCAGTTCATTATCTGCTCTCTTGCACAATGACTGAGGTGAGCTATCTCTTTTCCTTCATCATTACATACTTGAGCTTACATGTATCCACTAGTTTGTGCACTCAATAGGTAATTTTAGTTTGTTGTCTACTCTCTCGTGCAACAACTGAGTTTGTGCACTCAATAGATATATTTTCACAGTCAAGAATAAAAAGGCATTATATCCATTGTTGTGAAGAGTGCTAGAGGCCCACTGCCAAGTGTTGAGTCTGTGGTCTTGGTATTCTACATACCAAGCTAGGCAGTTTTGTCGAAAGTCATCATTTTACATTTTTTTTCTACTTCAGCAGACCAATGTACACATTTTTGTAGTACTGGCAATCTTTTCCTCTTTTCCTCTTTTGAGCCTTGGGACTAGTCAGAATGTCCATCTTTTCAGTGCTTTTTGGTGCTTTTGCACTTTGACACTTTTGACTATTCTTTGAAGGTGCGAAAAGACTAGAAAAGCCTAGAAAAGCAACCTGTTAATTTGCTAATGTGGCACTCAGACCAGGCTTAAATGATATCAGAGAGAATATTCAGCTCCATCTGGCCTCGACACAACATACAACATGAATTGAAGATGTAGTATACTTGTTACTTGGGATATTTTCTCTCTCCTTGTTGGTTATTTATGGAGAGGGGAATAAGTCACTCTCGTGGCTCCTAGTACAGCTACTCATGAGCTCACCCAACAGATTTTCCTGGATTTAGGATTGGTTTTAATTATGAACAAAATGCAAATCCTGCACTCTAAATACTAGTTATCATTTGGACTATATCAAAATTCTATATATAATCATGTTACTGAACTGCAGTACAAATTTCATGTATGTGCATGCATTTTAATTCAGTCATAATGTCAAGCAATGTTTCAAGTTTAGTACCAGTGCATGCACAGCTCTAAACTTCAAGTTGGGGCTTCATACATGCACCCTGACAATACTTACAGTCTTGTCATAGTTAGCACAGCAAACAAAATATGAAATATTGGCAAGCATATTGTCGTGATGTTGAATTTAATGTCCTGATGAAGAACCAAATGTATGCTACTTTTTAATGTACAATCTCAGGCTATATCTTGGGAGAGGAGATTGTGCTGTAATTGCCCTCTCATCGCCCACATGACATATTCCTTACCCATAGATAGATGGAGTTGCCAAGTTGGAGGGAACGTGGCCTGGGTGTACTACATGGTAGCTATAGCAATTCGCATCCATGCAAATGACTCCTCCAAAACTTTCAACTTTTTGAATCAATGTTGTGGGAGCTCCACCATCCATGCACTGTTGTAGAAAGTTCCTAGTAAACCTCTCACTGCATCCCTAGAGGTAACTGTGTTGCCAGATGAACATATCCTCTTTATTGGGCGAGAACCTTGAGGAGCAAATGCCTCTACATCAACCAGGCACTGCACATTCAAAAACTCCAGTTCATGTTCGATGGATCGACGCCAGTCTATACGTTTGACCTGAAGAACTGGTTCAACCTCGTTCTCGATGTTGCTCTCCTCTGAGCTCATCCTGTGCTCACCTAGTTGACATACAATGTCTTGTAGCCACTTTCAGGCATTGATATCATCATCACGTGCTTCCATCTTTAGTTTAATGATGTGGTCGAGAACAATGGCTCTGCGAGCATATTTCTGTTGAAAGTAATTTAGGATAGTCCCCTTACAAAATGTAATACTTACACTATGACGATGAGTGGTCTGATGGCACTGTCTAAGAACCAGCTCCCTCTCAGTGATAAGTCGTGCTTCAGTTTCAGTAGGCGTTTCTACTGTACCACTGTCTGTAAGATGGGGCTGGCCTTTCAGCCATATTGTCCATAGTTGTTTATACCGATGCCTAAGAAGATCTTTGAGATAAGCATCCGGCCACTGTATCAGCCACTCCTCTGTGCCACATTAATCTTGTAGCTCCCAGAGGAGATTATTGAGGATTTTGCTGTTCCATGGAGAGTTGTAGTTATTTCGAAGGTCAAGTTTTAGTGAAATAAGGTCTGGGCTAGGACCATCTTCATACTTGAATGAGTGGACCTCATTGTGGTCAGCAGGCTCATACACCATGAATTCCATATCCTGTGTGAATCTGAACTTAACCTGGAAAAGGTCTCAAGCCTTCTCCTGTTGTGAGATTGGTTTAAACAATGCATAACCCCCATTTTGGCAGTGACTTATCAAGAAGAAACAATGCTCTTCCCTGGATTCAGATGATTTGATTGCCTCTACATCATCATCCTCCACCTTCTTTCTCCAAGGACATGGTTTCAAGTTTGGCAACAGATGGCTACCAGCAAGTATATTTTTCAAGGCAACCTCGACCCCCTTAGTGACCACCTCCGCAAGTCCTTGAGTGTCAGACATGTTGGAAAGGGTGGTATTAGAGATCTCAGTGGGCGGGAGTGTCAGCACCTGTTGCTGATCACCAGGTAGGTGAGATGTGCTTTTATCCTGCTCAGAAGCTCTAAGTCAAAGAAATTTCAACCAACAGATGATATCATACCTCGATTATAACACTGATTAAATAGGCTTTACAGGAAACTGCCCACATCTTTCTCAACCTCTTGATGGCATCGAGGTTTGGTGTTACGAAGGTTGGCTTAGGAGTGACAGTGGGTGCCATGGATGAAGTCAGTTTGGGAGTGTTCGATGTTGGCCCAGGGCCGACAGTGGGCATGGCAGACTCAACCTCAGGGGGGCAGACATCCATATCGGAAGTGTCTGCTTGGAGGGCAGGCATTGGGGCAGTCGTCTAGAGGAGAGATTCAGCGTTGTGCAGAGGAAAGGTATGAGCCAAGTATCTGCTGCCTATATTGCCATTCTAACCTTGCAATCTTAGTTTCTTTTGCTACCTAGAGACTATTGAGTAAATGTAAATGGTGCAGAAAATTTGTCATGACATACCTTCATCACTTCTTGAGCCAAATGCAACTTTTGATCTAGCTCGCACTCCCACTGTTCTACTGCCCGCACAAGGTTTTTGTGGAAATCCTCGAGTGCTTCACAAAGCCAACTATCCATTTCATTCTAGAGTGAGGTCGTGTCAATATCTAGTGCCCACAAGTCATTGTGTGCACCTTCATCTCATTCTGCAGCCTTTCAATCTCTGCTTTCTGTTGTGTGGTAACAATTTGTTGTGTCTTATCTATTTGAGTGCAAAGCTTCTCATTTTCCTGGTCGTGCTCAGCATAGACTAGCATATACTATCAATTACTCACTGCTTCATGTTGTTGTATGTTCTGCTCTAGCTGAGCGATCTTGTTCTTATGTTCTACAACACCGGCCAGACAGTCCTTCTCAGATTGAGCTCAATGTGTTTCTTGTTCCTAGACAGTCAAATTGGATCAATCAAATGGTGTGATGAACAATGCCAGCATGTACATGCTTGAGTTGCCGGATGGTCTCCTGCAACTTAGTGATCATTTTTCAACTCTCGATCTCAACTTCTGTAGTGTGCTGGTCAACTCAAGTGTGATGTGCTTTGTGTTCCTAGACAGTAAGATAAAGGATGAGCCAGTTAAAAAAAGCATCAGGACGTACATGCTTGAGCTGCTGAATGACTTCTTGTAGTTCCACAATCCTTTTCTGGCCCTCAATCTTGGCCTCGAACGTGCACTGGTTAATCTGTGTGCAGTGCATTTCACATTCCTAGACAATAAGGTTAGATTAGATATAGTATGCAGACAGATACGTACGTTCTCAAGTTGAGCTTGGAGTTCTGCAAATTTTTTCTGAGCCTCGAGCTTGACCTCGGATGCATGCTGGTTGATCTGAGTGCGGTGGGTTTCATGTTCCTAGACAGCAAGGTCAGATTGGATGGCCTAGATGAAGGGTCAATACATACACTTTTCAGTCATTGGACAACCTCCTGGAGTTCAGCAATCTCTTTCTGGCCCTCGGTCTTAGCTTTGGATGCATGCTGGTTAATCTGAGTATAGTATATTTCATGTTCCTAGACAGCGAGATTAGATTAGATAAAATGGACAGATAGATGCATACTTTCTCATGTTGGGCTTGGAGTTCTGCAAGCTTTTGCTGACCCTCAAGCTTGACCTCGGAGGCACACTGGTCAATCTGAGTGCAGTGTGCTTCACATTCCTAGAAGGCAAGGTCAGATTGGGCAGCCTGGATAAAGAGTCAATACGTACACTTTCCAGCTGGTCGATAACCTCCTGGAGTCCAGCAATCTCTTTCTGGCCCTCAGTCTTGGCCTCAGCTAGGCATTGGTCCATCTGAGTGGTGATTTTGTGTTCCTGTATAGTAATGTTAGAGGATAGGACGGGATAGATGAATACATACATTCTTGAGCTGTTTGATGACCTCCTGCAGTTCAGTAATCTTTTTCTGGCTCTCAAGTTCAGCCACCAAGTGGCATTTGTCAATTTGGGCATGATGGGTTTCATATTCCTAGGTACAATGTTTGAGTTTGGATAGCTGGACAAAGATGCAAATATGTATATGTTCGAGTCACTGGATGGCTTTCTGGAGTTCTGTGATCTTTTTCTGGTCATCAAATTTGACGTCGGATATGCATTGGTCAATCTGAGCATGGTGCACTTCACATTCCTAGACAGTAAGGCTAAATTAGACAGCCAGGTGTAAAATAGCAATGTGTATGCTCTCGAACTGCTGGATGACCACTTGAAGTTCCGTGATCCTTTTCTTTCCCTTGATTGTATCCTCCGTAGTGAGTTGATCAACCTGAGCACGATGCATATCACATGCCTATGAAACAACAATGTTGAGGACAAGCCAGGAAAAGGGCTTTGACACATACACTTTCGAGTTGCAGGATAATCTCCTGTAGCTCCATAATCTTCTTTTTCTGGTCTTCGATCTCAGCCTCAGAGGCATATTGGCATTGCCAATTTCCTTCTTCAATGGACTTCAATTCCAAATCATGTGCCTGCATCAAGAATGAGAATCTGATAATGACTTCTTGTTACTCATACCATAGCCAAATCTTGCATCTGCTTCTTCAAAGAGCTCAAGCTTTCGTCCTTTCCATACAGCTCAGATCGTAGTGACTATGAATAGTCAACCTCTTGATATCGACACTTGCTCGCATGATGGTCGGGCCTGCCAGATCCCTGACACGATGAACGTCAGTCAAGTGCTATTGACAATTCCTGGAATGACATACTTCATCATCCTGCATGCATCATACACCTCCTTGCATGACTTGCAGCAAGTTCAGAGTTCCTGACTCCATATGTGATCCTGCCACATATGAGCTGTGTGAAATATGAATTAGTAGTCAGGACAGATACACTCCACTTACAATGTAAAGCTTGCAGGTAAAGGTAAGCACTTTGAGTTGTTGAGGCTTGTCCCCTCCTTTTCATCAAAAAGATTGGTTTGTCAAACTGTCTGGGCATCTTCTGGCATGGATGATGTACGTGAGTTGCACAGCATGTGCACACGTTCACTAGCAAGCATCTCTTCAATGTCAATAACGGAGGAGGAAGGGAAATTGAATGGAGTTGGAGTAACTGCATGCTCATTGAGGACAGGTGGGGGGAAAGAGTGGGATGGCATTGCAATGCCCATCTGTTTATCAGGGAGGGTACCTAAGTGAATGGAGGATGAACGAGAGTGGCCAGGCATTGGGGTACGCATCTGTTCATCGACATCGACAAATACTCTGGGCATAATGGACATACTTGACGGCGATGCTAGACGGTAAGCCTCCTTGATTTATGGTAGATGGAGCCACTATACCTTGAATGGGCAACTATGTTGGGCGATGGTGAATGCACTGAATAATCTAATTGTCCTTCTGGGTGATCATCCTGTAGTTTTTTGTTTCTTATGGGCACAGCTGGCGCAATACATCAGCTAATCATACAAATTGTCTTATTGGGTGATGACGGATGCACCCAATAAAGTCACCCAATTGTCCTTCCAGGAAACAATCACCATGTAACATTGTTGTTGTTTTCATTTCTTGTGGGCACAGCTGGTATGATGGACGGCATGGCGTTCAGTGTAATTCTCTTTGCATTTTGGGAGCGATAACAATTAGCTCGGGCAATGCTATAATTGTTTTGACCCTCTGACTATCTTCATTGATGCATTTGGTATACCTGGCAAACCTGGATCTGGAGCACGATTTAACGTCAAGCTTCCATGCTGCAAACAGTGCCCATCAATCTCTCTGCATAGTGCTGGTCACTACTATGGTAAATTCATGCGCCTATATCCTGCCATCAACCTCTGTGAGTCTTTGTCATGACTCATGAATAGGAACTTACTGAGGTGATTTAGAGTCCTGAGCTTCGGCTATGATGTAGGCTGTATTCAACCTCTTGGCATCAGCCACATCAAGTAGAGATGCTTACCCGCTGCACAGATGCATCTTACAGATCACTGTGATTCCCAATGGTGGAGACCCTGTTACAAGAAGCTGCACGTCAGCCTTATGTCCACGACTGTCAGGTTACCATATATGAAGGGCGACATATCTATCAGTACCATATCTTTTTCAAGTGACATTGTCGCCTCCATCCCAATGTGTTGTTGAGCAGTGCTGGAGATGAATTTCGAGGGGATGTTGTTGTTATGTGAGTCGGTGCTTGAACATGTATTGTGAACATGCATGCACGAGACTCAGCGATTGCAGACTACATAATTGCATAGTACGTTAGAAACTGACATCTGCAGGAGCTGCTGCTTACCTGATTCCATCACAGAGTAGCCTGGCGACTTAGCCACCATAGAGGACTGAAGCTGCCAAATTTTATTAGCCTTGTCAAGCCGCTTACTAGTACTCATCATCACCATGATCTACGTGCTTGTAGGTAGTGGAGGATTAAAGCTATGAACTTTCATTAGTTCCATTAGTCTTAGTGCCAAGTACAGAGTGAAGGATTGAGTGCTGAGTACCTACCACATTGCGACAACATTGGTTTTGCTGTCATGGACAGGAATGGCAATCATTCATAACATAGCCAGCATATATTACACAAGTTGCATAAAATATAACTAAAGGAAATGTACAACTACTTCTGTTAAATAGACACTCGTCAGCCTATGTTCGGTATAAAAAGTAAATATAATCTCACCGATGAGTGCATGCACCTGCTTTTCCCAGCAGCCATTTCGACTTCATGATGTCATGCTCAACTTGATGTGTATTTAAGACGCATTATTATTAGATCATTGACCAGCCATGCATTGCTGTAGTTTTCAAGGTCGGGAAATGAGTCCATTGCCTATAGGCAGTATTTAAGTATCCCACAGAATACACGGACATGAAAATCTCATCGTCTTGTCATGGACAACCTTGAGAAGAGCAGCACTCTGGAAAGATGCACATTTGGTGGTGTCAAGATGTTTGTCGATGAGGCAGTAGATAATGGTCTATATTCATAGCTGTAAGCACATAAGACATGCGAACAAAGAAATTTACCTTAAACTTGACATAAGCCTTGTGATTCCAATTGAGTGCAGTTTCGAGGTTGTACCCTCCATGGCCAGGATGACCAGGTTCTCCCTGAGGCTTGGGGATTTTGGAGTCATCAGAGAGGGTGCTCAGAGACTCATTTTCGGAAGTGGCATCTGACAATGAATCGCTTGAAGTATCATTCATCTGCTCACTTAATGCTGGTGATGCCCACTGAAAGCTAACTATTTTGGGGTATGGGGCTGGAACTGTGCTGCTGTGGCCCAACCTTGAAGTCCGAGAGTGCGGTGTGGGCATTACTTGGCAGGAGCGAGATGATGAAGTGTTAGGTTGTGAGGCAAGATGAAACTCTGGGGTGGGTGTTGTATTACAAGAATGTGATTGATGACTCTCAGACGTGCTAAGCTCCAGACCAGCTGGGTTAACAGCCTTGCCAGCAAGCGAGACAGGATGGTGAGCCATCCAGAGGGGAGTGTTGAAGAAGGGCTGGACAGGCTTGAGACTGGTAGACATCCTCGATGAGCTTCACAAACAAACGGAAGATTATGAGTCTGGATTTCTGCTTGAGGATTGAGTCCATGTTATCGCCCATCGAGACAATAGAACAATCAAATATGGTGTTCACCTGTAACCAAACAATTGAGCATACCACATTCATCATTAACAATTAGGATTAGTGTAGAACAACAATGGTAAATAATTGGAGGGTGTCCTGACAATATCATGACATTACAATGGCAGCGGCAGACAGTGCTACACTAGAATTAGCATAGACAAATAGGCACCTAACTACAGAAACAATAACCACATACAATAATGTTGTGCTATGGTCTGTATATATGTGACAATGTCAGCAGGAGGAGATCCAAACAACCAATGCTCTTGTTACTTGTACCTTGGTTCTTCACATCGAAGCATTTCAAGAAGGTGGCATCCTTTCTGGCTGGAACTGGCCCAGTGCAGGCACTGGCATTATCTGCAGACGGATGTGTCCTAGCAGCTGGTGGTACATACTAATATGATGGCAGATGTGCACATTTCTGATATTACATACAGGCTCCCAGGAGGTCCAGTTGTGGAATCTTTGCACACGGAAATCACTAACCATAGCTACTCATTCCGAGTCGGAGTTCCATGGAGTGGTTAGCTGTGCATCATGGATGAAGATGAAGCATACCCAAACTGAAACACTCTGCTATGGAACTAGCATGGGGTTCCTTGTACTCTTGTGGTCAAACCCGGCCGATGTGAGTTGTGTAGCACTTAATTATTGACTCACCTAAGAAATCCACAGAATCAATATCACAAGATCTATGCATGCAGATTGAGCTCTGGACTCGAGATCACATATATTACCACATGCATGAACTTGATCGCAGTTGGGACTCAGGACAATATTGTCCAAGCACTCCTCTTCACCTCTAGCTTGCAACTCTGGTCAGTATTCATGGGGTGACTTGATGACACCATACTGAAATCGGTCACTTTCGCCAAAGACGGAGGTATTTATATGTTTGGACTAGGGAATGTGTGGATACTTCTCTCTGAATTCGTGCAATGCGGTCACATTGAACCTCAGTGTAGGGTGCAAGTAAGTGAAGATGGCAAGATTGTGTCAGAATATTGTTGCCAATCAGCTATGTAAGTAGTAAATTATTCTGACTGATCACATCAAAGT
>JBBPTP010000914.1:0-12042 GCA_038094195.1 Pulveroboletus aff. carminiporus | reverse complement strand
CATAAGTGGTGTGTAATGGAAGGTGGTGGTCTAAGGTGTGTTACACATGTGTAGGGTGTAGGGTTACTTGTGTAGCATGGATGTAATAAGGCATTGCATGAGGTGTACTTGTATAAGAGTACATGGTTATGTATTGGATGTAGAGTGGCAGGGATCCATAATTTGGTCAAGCCCTTTGTGTAGCATATGGTCAGGGGTGTCTACTGTACAGCCACTATACCTAGCAGTTTGTAGGTTTGTCCGCATATTTCACAAAACTAAGTAGATAGCCTTTTAGAGCATCCTTTTAGAAATCTTGCCATATAATTTTGAGAACTTAATATTGTGGCTTTAAATTGTTATGGGAAACTGAACACCTCGAACTATCATTCAGTGTCATCGTTTGGTGCTTATGTAAGCTCAAACTTTTGGGTATATGTGACCAAAATGTGCTCTAAAGGTATTTTATGCTATAACAAAGGTATTTCAAGTGTTTTGTTATGAGTTCCAGACCTCTGTAGTGTGTAGTGGCGATTTTAGATAGTTAGGGGCATTGAGTACTACACAGCCATTGAAAATATTAGAAGCACATAGGTAGATCTTGAGTATTAGTGTTTATATCTTATCTTCTATGGTTTGTATGTGATCTATGGACATCATATTCATCATTGACTGATTCAGAGTGGTTCTGCATAGTCATAAGGCTTTAGAATAGTCCCTTAGGATGCATAGACAAGGTTATAACAGGAACTACCATTGTAAGAGTGTATAACTAATAGGGGCACTTTTGTAAATGTTATAGATATGAGTGGAGACATAGGTATGGGTGAAATAGAAGATTGTAATCATCCATCCTGACTTTGCTGTAGTCATACCAGTAAACTTTCCTAGTATACTTGCATCTTATAGGCTGTGGTGAGGTTTCTCTGACCTGCCCTTCTCTTAACTTGTCTGGTAAGAACTTTCTCACTACTTGGGCAGGTATGCCTAGTAGCCACTTGTTGATGAACCCAAAGTCTAGTTTTGAAGTGACTAGCTCTGAAGGATTGGCTGAAGGGAGGGGAGATGTACTGCAAGAGGCAAAGATTTCTTCTAACAACCTCTAAGCTTGTTTGAGGTTGGCAAGGACATTATTGACAGACAGGGTTGGCTGCTCCACTCCATGCCCACTTGATATAGCTGAGTAACTTTCTAATGAGGATATGGGCACTTAGCCACACATGTGAGAATCCATACACTATTTGAAGTGAAGTTAGAGTGTAATAGCCCTTTAATACATACTTGCAAATGAGACCATTATTAGATTTGATGGAATCTAGTTTTAATGAAGCAACTACAAGCTAACAACAACTCTATACAGGATTGGAACTTGCTGAGGTCAAAAGATAAGAGGATGTAAAAGAATAGAGGGTCAAATCTAGGAACTCTCCACTTGTAGTGATGAATATCAAAAAGAACTAGATTGAGGGACTCTGATGACAGAGGCCTGACTTATATACTACATGGAAGTTTGTGTCTATTTGTATATATTTGTATTGTAAATAGTCCTTTTATAGAATCATATATCCATATGTAGTAATGAGGCTGACCATGATAAGTCATTGTGACTCAGAACATATCTATGCATAGTCTTGTGGCATATCTTTGAAATCACAGTAATTAACTGCATGTTGCATACATGTTGTGTGGGAGAATGGAAGAAAGAAGCATGATGGACATGTTGTCTATTATAATCATAAGAAATAAATGTTATGAAAACTTCTACTCAGAAATTAAAAGAACCATGACTTGAATGAGAGTAGGTCAAAGGTTTATATCCTTGATGCATGACTTGACTTTGAAGAAAAGTAATGAGTGTGCTTAGTAAGCTGCTTAGTCAGTGAACTTAGTTATTGTTCTTCATAAAAAAGGTTAAGTTTCTTGTAATTGGGATATAGGATGTATTACAAAAGACAGTGTTTGTAACACTTAAAGCATTGATTCTCTCAGATACAATAGGCTTGCTCAGTGGGGGTAAGCTTCTTAAGATGGACTGCATTAACATTCATGGCATTTGGATTCCTGGTATAGACAGATGAAGAGGAGATGGAGTTGGATGTATGTCAGACCCCTTTCTTGAGATCCTCAATTTTCATGAGCTGCTGATGGTGTGTCTTCACCTTCTTGATTCAATCCTGAATTATAGTGGTGGGTTTCTCAGCTTCTAGAATCATAATAGCAAGTTTCTGATCTAGACCTATGGAAAAGTCATTGATCAAGGCATGGTCTTTGGTCACTCTGGCCTTAGCTGCCAGAGCCTAAAACTGAGTGATGTATTCCTGAAAACCATCATCCTTCTTGGTCTTAGTTTGAATGAGGCAGTGGAGTTTCATTTGAGCCTTGGCTTTAGAGTTGAATGGAAAGAAGATAGACTGGAAATCTTCAGCAAACTTGCTGAAAGTTTTCTTTGTGATGTCGACAGAGGTGTCTCCAATTTTGTCATACCACATTTCTGAGAACTATATTCCTCTGCCTTTGCTCATCTTGTTCAGGCAGATTAGGATCTTGGTGGCATCATCAAAGTAGGCATTCATCACCTTAATTCATCAGGTGAATTCATCTGGTTCATCTGAAAAATCTGTAGAAAGGGCAGCTTTAACTTCTGATTAGATGGTAGACATAATGATCAATGAAGAACTGGATGGTGGATGTTAGGCCTAACGCTACGATGTCCATGCTGAAACACAGGACAACGTGTATATAAGAGCGAGGGACTAACAGACTCAGAGATTCGACGAGGGGAGGAGCTCACGAAGAGTCGCAACGTCCCTTGCCAAATAGTTGTGTTAAGAGAAACGAACAGTTGCATTCAAAGTGGAAGAATACTACCGAAGGTAACTATGGTGTAGGGACAAGTAACAACTACCATAGTAAACAAGTAACGATGATAAGGAACGATCATCATTGACTAGTAGTTAATAAAGATACCACGAGATAACCATAGTAGACAGATGACTATGGAGTTGGAATAGAAGCGACGAGGAGCTATGGAATAGATCCGAGTCAAGAAGTAAAAGAGTAACTGATAATGCGAAAGAATGAGCATCAAAGAGACAATAACAAAGCGTACTTGGATAAGCTTGTCTCAACATGAACTGGAGTTGAAACGTAGACAGCTTAGTGAATCTACTGTCAAAAGCTTAACAACAACAAGTAATAGTGACAAGAGAGGAAGAAATAGAAGGGCGCACTAAGAGGGTAACAGATTGTAACAGTGGACTAGGTGATGGACTAGATGGGGGGCTGGTAATGATAGAGCTAGATGATCTAGATGCAGCAATCTGAGATAGAGACTGGAAGTTTAGAATTCTGAGAGTGCTATGGCTGGATGAAGACTAGGTTACTAGATATGTACCTGACTGGTAGATATGTCTGGATCTAGAGTACAGAACTGGATTGATAGACTGGGATGACAAGGTAATTCATCAACTAGATGGTGACTGGATTTTTGGATGGTCTTCCTCTTCACTGAAAGGTGGTCTGATGGTATTGGGTGCTATGGTGATAAGAAGATGGTCCTACTCCAATGAAAGGAGAGATGAGGGTGACTCTGAATTTTTTGTTAGACCTAGCACTTGATGCTAGGAATAACCTTGACTCAAGAGAGGTTCTACTAAGGAAGGAGCTCACAAAGAGTCACAATGTCCTTAATAAAACTAAACTATGCTAGGCAAATGATACTAATAGATTCAGAGTGAGGAAAAGAAATACATGATGTCTAGTGATGGATTAAGTAGTGATCACTGTTTGACTATAGGGCTGGTCCTAGAAAGACATAAAAGGAAATAGAGAGCTATGGATTAACTAATCTGTAGTAGAATAAAGAAGAACACTATGGAAAATGGAGTGACTAAGCAGAAACTATGACATTGATACTAGAAAATCAATGGAGGAGTTAGCATCTGAGACAAGAGCTCATAGAAGAACTAATTGTGGATGTAAAGGAGATAAAATCAAAAGAAGATGTGACCAAGTCTTGTAAGTAATATTGTTAGACCTAGCACTACAACACCTAGTGTAGAACATGAGGTGGTGAGTTCTTGATACTAGGACTGACATCAACTCAAGGAGGTTCTACTGAGGGAGGAGCTCACAAAGAGTCACAACATCCTCAGAGAATCTTAGGTTTTGCTAGGCAAGAGGTACTAATAGATTCAAAGTGGGGAAACATTACATGTCACTATCCTAAGGTTTAAATAGTGATAGCTGATTGAAGTGAGGGCCAGCCCAGGAAGATATAAAAGGAAAAAAGGTACTGCAGATGAGATAATCTACAGTAAAACATGATGGGACACTATGAAAGGTAGGAACTATGAGCCCAAGATAAGAGACTTGGGCAAGGAGTAAGTATTCATGATTAAAATGTAATGGCCAACCTTCAGGAACTGGATCAGAGTTGAACGAAATATGGATGAGGTGAAACTATCAATAGAAAGTAGATATAAGTAGTTCTGATGATTCTGAAGAGGACATTAGGTTGTGCGAAACAAAGGAGAAGTAGTGAAGATGAGATAAAAAGGAGTATAACAAATATCAAAGAGGGTTGTGCAAATATAATAAGAGTGAGGGATGCAGTAAGGAGAGAAATTATAACATCATCAACAGTAAATATATGCATGCTAAACTGACCAAGGCTTAGAAGGATGAACATCACAAGTGCCACCTGGAGCTTGTGACTATTATGACTTATCCTAGACTTCCCTATACATGTGTACTCTTTTTTTTTTCTATCTGCTTACCAATCATATGAGTACCCTTATGATGTAGGAGCTCAATGCTCTCTACATTTGTAGACTTGGTTTTCTCCACTTTCAGGTCACTCTAGGTTTACTTATATCCATCATGCAAATGTCCATCCTGTCCTGTGTTTGTCAAAGGCTGGTCCACCTCTATTCATACATATCTGGTCCTATCTGTATCTGGACTAACTATCTGATTACACTATCTGCTCTACCTAGTATCCAACTTATCTCAGGACTAGCAACTGAGATGGTTAGTATATTATCATATGTTTTCTTGTGTCCTGGCATCACAACACTTATTTCTATCACTTCTATCTCACCTGTCAATACTTTGACATTGACATATGTTTCACCTTTTTCTGACAGTCCTGGGAAATACATAGACTATAAATCCCTGTATCTGCCTTGTGCAATACACCTTTTATTTGGATTATCATCTATTAGTCACATCTTTGTTTGTCATTGTTATTGTCACCACTCATCTCAATCTGGTTTTCATTCTAGACCAGTTTTTGTTCAATCTGCTTTGCTTTCAATCTGAAATCAACCAGATTGACCCTTCTGATGCTGGGCCTACATCTAGTTACCCCTCCTCATCTATCTACCTTTGCTGGACCCCTCTAGAGATGAGCATAGATTGCTCCCTTCACTCCTTCCTTATGGTAGACCCTCCAAGAACTTACCCTATCACACCACTTATCTTTCTTACAACTGGAGCCCACCATGAGGGGTTCATCCAGGTTGTTGAGGAGGTTGACCAGACTCAGACTTCAGTATCAAGAGTTAGAAGAACTTACCACTGACCTTAGTCATCTAGATATCTTGAAAGATTCTGACCTTCTGATCCCAGTTACACCAGATAGAGAGTTCCACAATCATCCTAACTTATCCACTTCTTCTGTTGTGGATTCACCTTTTATACCTGGGGATTTTATGAGTTCGACTCCTTGAAGGACTCCTTTCCCAGAGCAACATCAATTTCTTAACCTATTTTTGTCCTCTTCTCTAACTCCTATCTCATCCTCTTCTTTTTATTACCCTTTACCAGTGCTGTCTGACCATACTTCATCACCTAGCCTTTCTTTTCTTCTTAATACATCTATCTATCTGCTTGTATCCACTTCTAGTCCACTTACTTTGTTGCCTTCTTCTGTTGTCTCTTCTCTATCTGCTTCACCTATTTCTAACGTTCCACAGAATTCTATTCTGCCAATGGCTAATCTGGTATTCCATATGCCCCTGCGAGACACATCTAATATGCCTAAATTTGATGGCAAGATGCTGTCACAGCTTCCTTGCTACTTAGAGGACATTGAGTAACTAGATGATCAAGCTGGTCTTGATGATGCAGGTAAAATCAAGACAGCAATCTGCTATATTGACCTGGAGGAAGCAGAAGTATGGGAAACTTGCCCAGAATCTACTGCTATTTCAGCAGACTGGGATGACTTAATTGTAGCAATCAAAAAGCTATATCCTGGTTGTGAAGGGAGTAATTGCTATTATTGCACTGACCTAGAATATTTAGTCAAGGACTATCAAAAGAAGCAGATGTGAAATCAGGACAACCTGGGCGAGTATATCAGAAAGTTCACCAAGATTTCTGCTACCCTTATTGCAACCAGAAAGCTGTCTGAGATGGAATGGGACATGCTCTTCCTGGTTGGATTTCCTGCTCTCCTTCAAGAGTGTATTCATCATTGACTCACTATCATCAAATCAGACTTACATTTGGATGACCCCTATCCAATAGATGATGTATCCACTGCTGCCAAGTTCCTCTTGACTGGTTCAGCTCTTTGCTCTTCACTATCCACCTCTGATATCATTCCTCATTCTCAGCAATCACTTTCTCATCCTATGTCATCCACTCCTACTCCCTCATATAATCCTATTCTATCTATGAAGACTGAAATGAATATGGCCATGTGCACTGCACCCCTTTGCAGGTTCTGTGCTAGGGCAGGACACTTTATCAGAAATTGTATGGCCTGTATGAAGTACCTCAACTCAGGAAAAGTAGTCTATGGTGGCAATGGGAGACTCTATATGCCAGATGGATCAGAGATTCCATGCATACCTGGTAGAAGGTGTCTTAAGGATGCCATTGACCAGACCCTTACTGTGAAGTCAACTCAGGCTTCGTACAGCTCTCCTATCTATTATCTATCCAGATGTTTCTTTGGCTGCAGCAGCTGACTCATCAGCCTACTTGGCAACTCAATCCAAGATGGATAGTATTTCTCCATCCATTGTTGCTGACATAAAGTTTCAACCCTATATAGCTCAGGCTTGGACAACCTTCTGAGAAGACAGGACATTTAAGGACAAGGATAAACACCCTAAGTCCAATGGTGTCCATGTTTCTAATAGGAAGCAACTGGATAGTCATGCAGTGATAGTATCTGAGGAGATCCTATCCCCAGAGTTACAGCAAACTGCCAAAACCTTTTCTCCTCTTCCTACTTGTAATACTGACAAAGATTCTTCCTCTTGAACTGTACCTTGCAATCCTGCAGATAGTATCTCTAGCTCTTTACAATCTGCTATTGCTGGTCCTATAGGACTCACTGCTATTCAATTCAGTTCAGCAGTAAATCCTTCTTTTCATCTATTGCAAGCTAACCCTCCTTTAGCTCCTATAACACAGTACAAATATTTGTTTCCTCTCGAGGACAAGGCTACATCTAGGTGAATCCTAGAGTGGATGCTAGACTTAAGCATTCCAGTACCAGTAAAGGATTTATTCACTGTATCACCAGAGTTTCAAAAACAATTCCATGACCTTACTACTATGAAATGAGTTGCTAATCCTTCTATCCATCTAGTGCAGGTTAACAAGCTCACTGGCAGAGATCCTGCTGCTGTCACATGAGAATTCAGTAATCAGATACTTAGGAATGACAATGGATGCATCATCGCTCACCATAATCTATCCCTTTGAGTGATCAAAGTCAAGGTGGTGAATTCAGAATGCACTCTTCTTGGTGTTTTGAATTCAGGTTTAGAGATCATTGTAATGCCCAAGCAAATATGGCAAGAGTTCAGACTACCAATCTGTTCTGACCATGTTATGAAGATGTCATCTGTGAATACCAGCATTGACTCTACTATAGGGGTACTTGAGAACCTTGTCATAGACTTAGGTGCAGGTGAGATCATGGTACAGGTTTAGATTCTGGCTCATGTCAACTTTGACCTGTTACTAGATTGACCATTCCATTGTCTTATGAGTGCTAACACTGAAGACTTTCCAGATGGAATGCAAACCATTACTCTACATGACTCTAATTCAGGGAAGCAGTATGCCCTGCCCACTAAACCTGTTACAAACGCTCTTTTTGCAACATCGTAACTTATTCAAATCCTGATTAAAGCTCCTCCACAATGAGGTTAAACTAGCCACTCAAGTCTAATGCTTGTTGTTAGGCTTGCAGTTCAAATCAATTACTCCAAAGTTATGATGTCACGATTTCCTTAACCTTACATCCACTAAGTTTGAACAAACCCTGCCCTAAACACTGATAACACTTTCACGACTTCACGACAGCACGATGCTTGACATCGTGTGACTTATGACTTTATGCTTCTGGACTTATTGAACTTTAGTGCACAGAACTTAACTTTATTCGTACGCTTCCATTTTATGCCTCATGCATTTCATTTCCACTATCCCTTTACCCTATGGCTATGCTTTATGCTTCTCTTCCATTTGATACACCACTTGACTCATGCTTACCTCATTGCTTTAATTACCACTTCACAGCCTTATGGCTGTCCATCTCTTTATTTGGATAATGGACCAAATATGTACAAACATGTATTAGAGTATATAAGGACCTGAATAAACAACCAAGGAATTCTTAGTCAGATCCTCTTGGATATTTCCCCTCATCTGCTCATTCTCTAAAGTCTATGCTTCCTAGTGGTAACCTGAAAGCTCTAGTAGCAATTAGGGTTGTTTCAAAACCATGGTCAGAAGGGTGTCCTCACTGTCATAATGGTAAACCATGCAATGACTATCAATCTGTCTTGAAGATGGACTTCTTGGATGTCAGTGATCCACCTTAGGATCAGGAAGAGTCCAGTAAACAATCCAATTTATCCATTTTCAATTTATCTTCATCTTTGTTTGTCCTTTCATCTTCTATATTTCCTTCTACATACTGGTGTCTTCCACCTTTTGCCATTGAACTCAATCCTGTCTTGCAGCCTAATGTAGCCTTCAAATGAGGATTTATAGGTTGTCCTTTATTCAATTTTAATCTTGTTTATGCTGCTGCTGTTACAATTGTTTACCCTCTTAGTGTGCCTCTCCTTTTTCTCTTCCTTCTGCTGAAACAATCCTAAACTCCTGAGGCATAGCCTTCAAGAGGCAATAGCAATTGCCCAAGAGAAGTGTCTTGTTACTCTTGTGGTATCCTTTACCAAGGTAGTCTTGACCTAGCTAGCTTATGCTAGGGAACACAAGTAGTGGAGTGATGATAATAGTCTTATTGTTAATAGGAGAAACTCCAGAAAGACTTGGTTAGAGTCTTCTGGTTCTACATGGGTCATATATATACTCTACTACTGTTTGTATCTATAGATACTTCATCTAGAGATATCCTGTGTTGTCCATGAGTTTACAATATATATTTAATAAGTAAGAATGGAAGAGAAGCATATACACATGTCTAAGATGTGGATCTAATGTGATTAGGAAGCATATATGTGGCAGAATGAAAGACATAGCCTTATGCCTCAAGCATCAGATATGGTTCATCTATGATTGTGATTCATAAGAATAGAGGTCATGATGATCGTGAAGCATGACTCCATCAGAAGTGATAATTGTGAAGTTGTGAAAGTGTGAATAAGTGAAATGTGACCAAGTGCACATGTGAAGATGTGAAAATGTGAAAATAAAGAGTAATCAGTAAAACCAGTACTAATAAGATAAAACTTAAGAGTATCCATATCCATAGTCCATATTCATAGTGCTTGTAGCTTTAGTAATCATAATGCACTATAGCATAGAGTGCACCTGTAACACCAAACACTGGTTCTCCAGATGACAACTACTCCAACCCATCATGGCTCATAATGTGGATGGATCACCCAACACAAATGGGTCTATTAAGCAGAAGGCTTATACTGGACTAACCATTGAACAACATACAGAACAACTCAGACTCATGATTGTCAGACTAAAGAAATCACAGATCATTCTTGGAATGCCATGATTAAAGAAATGGAACCTGAATATCAACTGGTCAAACAACACCATTACCATTCCTCAAACTGGTGGATTAGGACAGACCCAGATTGAGAAAATCTGGACTGCTCAACTCAGGAAATGTCCAATCCGGGATGTTGTGTCTCTTCATGAGTACCTTCCTAGAAAGGACAATGATGAAGAAGAAATTAGAAAAATCATACTGTTGACTAAAATCACTCAAAAGGAACAAGTCCAGGATGTTGTCATTCCCAAATGGTACAAGGATTTTGAAGATGTCTTCTCAGAAAAGACATTTAATAAACTACCTCCTCACTGACCCTATGACTATACTGTGGAACTCAAGCCTTCATTCATCCCAAAGATCACCAAAGTATATTCCATGAATTCAATGGAGCATGAAACTTGTAAAGCATTCATTGAGGAATATCTCAAAACTGGCTGAATCATGCCATCGAAGTCACCACAAGCTGCTCCATTCTTTTTCGTCCCTAAAAAGGATGGCTCACTTCAACCATGTCAGGATTACCACTACCTTAATTCCCATACTGTTAGGCTTGGCCCAGGTAGGGACAAGCAAAGCCCTTCAAAGGTAATTGGGACAACAATGGATGAGGAGTCTTGCAATGAAGACAACGATGATGATGGTATGTTGTGCTAATTGAGCAATGACAATGAGGGTACAAGGAAGCCATGTGATAAGCAATGACTTAGCAAAGATAAATGATACTACCACAAGGATAGCCCAGAGGTTCCAGGAGCACTCAATCAATGTGGAGAGTGAGGACATATGGAAGACAAAACATGAGGAGAGCTAGTAGTGAACAGCTACCAAGATATAAGTGATGGTATCCAAAGGGAGCTCTAGCTTGGGAAAAAGAAGGGATAATGATGAAGTTTATATAGTGAATGGTAGTTCACTGAATAAGTGAACTATGTGATGGAGTGGAATGTCATGGAAGGAGATGGAAGGAATCCATAACTGGAAGGGTATTCATGTGACTGTAAGGGTACTCACATGATTGGTAAGCAAAGGAAGAAAGAAAAAGAGTACACACAACTAGGGAAGTCTGAGATAAGTTGTAACACATACTGTTCGGAATGCCTACCCCCTCCCTTTGATCTCAGATCTCATCAACAACATGAAGGACTCCACCATCTTCACCAAGTTTGATATATGGTGGGAATACAACAACATCCAAATCAAAGAAGAAGATCAGTGGAAGATGGCCTTCATGACCCCTTTTGGACTCTTCAAACCAATGGTACTATTTTTTGGTCACAGTAATGCACCCTCTACTTTCCAAGCCTTCATGAACTACACCTTTGCCAATATGATATCAGAATGCTGGCTAAAGATATACATGGATGATTTAGGACTACACACCAAAAATGACATCAACCTTCACCACAAAAGAACTAGACAAGTGCTCTAACAACTGTGAGAATACAGACTGTCCTTAAAACTGATCAAATGTACTTTCGACACTCCAATCATGAACTTCCTTGATATCATCATTGGACAGGGAAAAGCACAGATGGATCCTGTCAAACTATCCACTATCCATACTTGGAACTCACTGATGTCTGTAAAGGAAGTCCAGTCCTTTATGGAGTTCATCAACTTCTATCAGAAATTTATCCTGGACTTCTTGAACATCATTGCTCCCCTTAACCTCCTCACTCGAAAGGAACAGCCTTGACAGTGGACTAACTTACAATAGTCTGCTTTCGACAAACTCCACAACATTTTTGCTTTGGCATCAGTTTTATGCATTCTGGACACTACCAGACCTTTCACCATGATGACCAATGCATCCCTCCTGGCAGCAGGAGCAGTTCTTATGCAGTCCGATGAAAACAGAGATCTCCACCCCTGTGCTTACTTTTTGAAAACCTTTGCTCTTGCTCAATGCAACTATGACATCTATGATAGAGAGTTGCTAGCCATCATCTGAAACAACCCTAAACCCCTGAGGCGTAGCCGTCAAGAGGCAATAGCAGTTGCCCAAGAGAAGTGTCTTGTTACTCTTGTGGTATCCTTTACCAAGGCGTGACTTGACT
>JBBPTP010000912.1:0-12076 GCA_038094195.1 Pulveroboletus aff. carminiporus | reverse complement strand
TTATATAATACAATACTTACCTAGTATCACTGTAGTGCTCTCTCTTCATCTACTATTGTGAATAACATCTGCTGCCTTGTCCAGTGTTCTGCCAGTTACTGAATGTTCACAGAAGTTAGAGAGTGTTAGGCCTAACGCTACGATGCCGGTGACAAGGCACAAGGCAACGTGTAAGGAACAGCGAGGGACTAACAGACTCGAGTAGATTCGACGAGGGGAGGAGCTCACGAAGAGTCGCAATGTCCCTTGCCAAATAGTTATGTTAGGTAAAACGGACAGTAGATTCAAAGTAAAGAAAACAGAAGGAAGCGCTATCCTATGGTTTAAATAGTGATAGCTAACTAACTCTAGGGCCGGCCCAAGAAGACAGAAATGGTAAGTGATGCTGTGGATTACATCATCCACAGTAGAATGTTACAGAAGTCGAATGGAAGACGGAACTACGAGACCGAGATAAGAGACTCGGCCGAGGAGTAAGTGTTCGTAATAAAGGTAGAGCGACAAACCTTCAAGAACTGATCAGAGGAAAACAAGGTGAGGGCGTACGGAAAGTATCAAGAGCAGGTGTTGGTAAGAAATGCGAGTAACACCTAAGAGGACGGTAGATTGGGTGAAAGAAAGGAGCAGTATGGATGAAGAGAGAAAGAAGATTGTTACAGAGAGTGTTTGCCAGTGCACTTTCCCATGAATGTAGATGAACTGAATATGAGCAGTGTTAGAGGGCATGTGGAAAATTTATATAATTGATGCCAATTGGCTGGACATCTCAGCTAAGTACTGCTTGTACATAACAAAATACTATCAGCTGGAATACTACTCTGCTAGGATATCCTTGGCTTGTGAGTCTGGATCATCAATACCTTCTGCATCCAAATCAGAAAGTTGATATAATTTGAGGACATCATCTAAGCAGTGAATGGCAGTATTGTAGAATAAACCAAGCCAGTTCTCAGTATTTGAATAATTCAAAAGATCTTTGATGGAAATGGTGTGGTACTACAAGGGGGCAGAACTTGTTGGATACTTGAAATCCAATTCTTTGTCATCAACACCTTATACAAGACTATCTATGACTTTGTGAATCCCATGCCCTGTGCTCCCTGAGTCTGGCATGAAGTTATCAATGGAGTTGGGTTCTCATTCATGCAATGTGAAACAACCATAATAGCACTAGGCCTTTCAGGTTACCACTAGGAGGCATAGACTTTAAGAGACAGATAGTAGAAGAGGAAAACTCAAGAGGATCTGACTGAGAATCCCTTGGTTGTGGATTTGGGGCCTTATTGTTAGACCTAATGCTACGATGTCTTGTGTGAAACATGAGACAGCGAATTGTTGATGTTAGAGACAAACAGACTTGAGGAGATCTGACTAGGGGAGGAGCTCACGAAGAGTCGCAACATCCCTAATCAAACAAGTGCTAGGTGAGACATACAATAGATTCAAAGTAAGGAAACTGTTACATGCTATCCTATGGTTTAAATAGTGATAGCTATTTTGGATAAGGGCCAGCCCAAGGTGGATATAAGTGAATGCTGCAGATTAACTAATCTGCAGTGGAATGTCAAAGAATAGCAACAAAGGAAAATAAGAAGATAGAAACTATGAGACCAAAATAAGAGATTCGGCTGAGGAGTACTTAGTCTATGAAAGTAAGAATAGTGATACACACCTCCAGAAATCAGTCTAAAGAGGAATCAAGCAAGGGTTTCTAGGAGATATGAGAAGTAAGAAGGATAAATAAGTAACTTGGGTTATTCCCAACAGGACAGTAGCTTGGGCGAAGGATATGAGAACGATGGAAGTGGTAAGGAAAAGAATTGTAACACTTATATACTATATTACATGTTTGTATATATTTGGTCCATTATCCAAATAGAGATATGAACAGCCATAAGGCTATGAAGCAGAGATTAAAAATATGAGTCATAATGAATCAAAATAGAAGAAAAGCATAGCAATGCATAGCCATAGAGTAAAGAGATACCAGTGATGAAATGCATGAGGTATAGAAATGGAAGTGTACAAATAAGATTAAGTTCTGTCAAGTAAAGTTTAATTAATCCTAAAGCATAATGTCATGAGTTGCAGAGTGTCAAGCACTGTGCTATCGTGAAGTTGTGAAGAGTTAATGAAGTTTAGGGCAGGTGGGTTCAGACTTAGCAGATATAATGATAAGAATGTTGTGATGTTGTAACTTTAAGATACTTGATTTGAGCTGCAAGCCTAATGACAAGCATTAAACTTGAGTGGTTAGTTTAACCTCATTGTGGAGGAGCTTTAATCAGAGTTTGAATAAATATTGATGTTGCAAAAAAAGAGTGTTTGTAACACAATGATGGCTCTACAGCCACTTGATCACCATCTGACATGTTTTCAGCATCCATATACTTTCATTTAAGGCATTTTTTGACAGCATTGTCATGAACATGTTCTTCATGGACATACATTTTGAGCTCTGCTAGATGTGTGAGATTTTCTGTAGACAGTCAATTGTGCCATTTCATCAGAATGCCACTGAAAGTGCTGGAAAGTCACTCACAGGATGCTAAATTAGAACAGATGAATAACAAACAATGTACAATTTGATGAAGTGGTTATTGTTTTGAGCCAGGATGTGATGAAGCATTCCATACATCAAGTGCATCAACAGGCACACTCTGATGAAATTTCAGAAAATTTAACAAAAAAATATATTCCATTTACTGAGGCCTCTGCACATGTCAATAGAGAATTTTTATATAGATTCATGTATGCAAAATCACCCAATGATGCAAGGTAGTGCTCTAAATTAGTAAAAAGCTCAACAGAGACAGCTTCTTCATAAAACTGTAATCAAAGATGATCAAAGAGAGCTGCCAAGCCAGCATAAGTGGTCAGAGAGATTTGATTAAATGAGGTAACCCTGTAGAAAGGGTTGACAATAACAGCAGCAATGAAAACTTTGTGAAAAGTATTGACTATAGAGATAGGTAAGTAAATAGTGAGAAAAGTGTAACTAGAATATCTCACCTCAGTTGGACTATATGGCAGTCAACTGAGATGTGAGGACAAGTCTTGAGTCATAAAAGGAAAGGATTACATAAGCATGGAGAGCATATCATATGAAATAAATCAATACTTCCCCTCAAACTGAGCAAAGTCCTAGTTCAAAAGCAAAATATTTGACCTTAATAGAAGAAAGGACCTTGGTTAATGTATCCATGACCATTTCTTTGGTTGGGCAGTAAAGTAAGTGAATAGACCCATTGTCAATTGTGAAATGAATAAAATGATACCTAATATCTATGTGTTTCATATATGCATGGTAATTTCTGTCCTTGGTCAGAGTGATAGCAGATTGGTTGTCCAAGTATAGTAGTGTAGGAGATGAAAGTGGGCTAACAAGTTCAATGATAAGACAATGAAGCCATATAATCTCTTTTGCAGCATGTGTGGCAGTGACATACTTAGCTTCCATGATGGAGAGGATCATGAGCTCTTGTTTGCATGATGACCATGAGATAGCACCTCTATTGATGAGAAATATGTAGCTGGATATTGCATGTCAGTGCTTCTGCAATGTGCTATTTATTTGTCTCTATAAGATTGAAACAACCCTAAACCTCTGAGGCATAGCTGTCAAGAGGTAACTGTAGTTGTCTAAGGCAAGTGTCTTGTTAGTCTTGTGATATCCTTTACTAAGATGGTCTTGACTAGCTTTACTTATAAGCTAGGAACAAAGGATGTGTGATAATAGTTCTTATAGTGGAAAATACACAAGAGGACTTTGTTAGAGTCCCTTGTGCTCTACATGAGTCATATATATACTCTACTAATATTTGTATCTATAGACACCTCATCTAAAGATATCCTGTATAGTCCATGAGATAGAAATATGCATCTAATAAGTAAGAATGGAAGAGAAGCATATACATACATCTAAGGTGTGGATCTACTGTGATTAGAAAGCATATATATGGTAGAATGGAAGACATAGCCTTATGCCTTAAGCATCAGGTGTGGTTCATTTATGATCATGACTCATAAAGATAGGGGTTGTGATCATCGTGAAGTGTGACTCATTAAGAGTGAAGTTGTGAAATAGTGAATAAGTGAAATGTGACCATGTGCACATGTGAAGACATGAAAATAAAGAATAATCAGTAAATCTGGTACTGATAAGATAAAACTTAAGAGTGTCCATATTCTTAGTCCGTAATCTGTTTTCGTAGTGCTTGTAGCTTCAGTAGTCGTAATGCACTATAGCGTAGAGTGTACCTGTAACAGAGGTAGTGATATACTCATTTTAATGCCTTTCAATATGGCATTCTGGAGTTATCCATATATTGAGCTATCATTGATATAGCAAATGTGATGTCTGGTCAAGAGCTAATAGCAAGATATATGAGTGATCTGAGCATAGAGCAATGTGATATTTACTTTATCATAGTGATGTCAATAATAGACTTAGATGATTGGTTGGTTGAGAGCTGGGCATTCAGGTTCATTGGGATGGATAGTGGCTTTGCATCTGCAAAATTGTACTTGGTGAGTATTGTCTCAATGTATGGCTCCTATGAGATTGACAGCATTTAGCAATCATGGTCTCAAGTGACTTTCATTCCAAGCAGCCAGCTGATTGGTCCTAGGTCTATAATTCTAAGGCAAGCACCAATCTCAGCTTTGAAGTCATGGATTAGCTATATCAAGCTATCCATTATTGTACAATTATTAACATACAATGCCAGTAATAGGAAATCCACAGTAGAACAGTGAAGAACACTATGAAAAATTGGATGACTAAGTAGAAACTATGACATTGATACAAGAGAATCAATAGAGAAGTTAGTATCTAGACCAAGAGCTCATAGAAGAATTAATTAAGGATGTAAAGGAGAAAGAATCAACAAGAAGTGTGACCAAGTATCATAGGTTATGTCAAAGAGGATGTTAAGTTGTGTGAAGGTAATTGAAACAACTCTAAACTCCTGAGGCATAGCCATCAAGAGGCAATAGTAGTTGCCCAAGAGAAGTGTCTTGTTACTCTTGTGATATCCTTTACCAAGTGGGCTTGACTTGACCTAGCTTACTTATGCTAGGGAACACAAGTAGTGAAGTAATGATAATAGATCTTATTGTTAATAGGGAAAACTCCAGAGGAAGACTTGGTTAGAGTCTTCTGGCTCTACATGGGGCATATATATACTCTATCTATGTTTGTATCTATGAATTTCTCATCTAGAGATATTCTGTGTCGTTCATGATGTTACAATGTGTATTTAATAAGTAAGAATGGAAGAGAAGCATAAACATACATCTAAGATATGGATCTAATGTGAATGAGAAGCATAGATGTGGTAGAATGGAAGACATAGCCTGATGCCTCAAGTATCAGGTGTGGTTCATCTATGATCATGACTCATAAGAATAGGGGTCATGATGATCATGAAGCATGACTCCATCAAGAGTGAGATCATAAATAAGTGAATAAGTGAAATGTGACCATGTGCACATGTGAAGACATGATAATGTGAAAATAAAGAGTAATCAGTAGAACCAGTACTGATAAGATAAAACTTAAGATTGTTCATATTCTTAGTTTGTATTCATAGTGCTTGTAGCTTCAGTAATCATAATGCACTATAGCTATAGCATAGAGTACACCTGTAACAGTAATAAGGGCAATAGATGAAGTGAGGAGAGAAATTGTAACAGTGGATGTTTTGGATTGAGCAGACTATGAAGGAGTGGAGAAAGAGGTGATACATTCAATGAGGGAGTAAGAGAGTACTGAAAGGGGATCTTATTGAGAATTGTTCAATGTCTTGGATAGATGGATGTATTGGTCATGTTCATCTGGCATCATTATTAGGTAGATTTTATGAAAGGCAGAATATATGATAGAGGATAGTATATTTTTGACCTAGGAGTGGAATCCATGATGGTGGAGGGTCATTAAGACTTGATTAGGGAGGTTGGAGATGAGAGTACAAAGGGGTAAATCAAAATTGACTAGTAGGTCACTGGAGATAGCTAGGAAGTGATATTATTGAATTCTGAAAGTGGTAAGAAACATAGAGACAGGCTTATATGTGATGATGTCCAGCCCTATAGCAAACTGTGATCACTATTTAAACTTAAGTTGAACATTATATATTCCTTTTCCTCACTTAGAATCTATTTGTCATTTTGCCTAGCACAATAGTTTTAACTAAGGATGTTGTGACTCTTCATGAGCTCCTCCCTTGGTCAGAACATCACTTGAGTTAAGTTATCCCTAGCATCAAAAGCTAGGTCTAACATCCACCACTGTCAAAACATACCCTATTCAGATTAAGGAAAATATTGAGCAAGTCTGGTCCTTTTAAGTTCCAATCAGACAAGACCTATTCATGCTCTTATCTTCCACTCAGACTCTCCCTTCTGTTATCACTAGATGACTGGCCTCTGCTCTCACCAAATGCTTTTAATGCCATCTGCAAGGTCATTATAGAGAGGATTGCTCTCAATACATCTGTTCAAGCTGTCACCAATCTGCCCCTGGACATCCTCAGACTTCTTGTCTTCAGATCTAGTGCACTTTTTGCAATAACTAGAGACATGTGGACAGATTCTGTCCCTAGTGCCTCTGTGTGCTTTGTAATAAGGGTGGACACATCGTTGTTAGACCTAGCACTTGATGCTAGGAATAACATCAACTCAAGGGAGATTCTACTGAGGGAGAAGCTCATGAAGAGTCACAATGTCCTTAATAAAACTTAAGTTGTGCTAGGCAGAAGATACTAATAGATTTGAAGTGAGGAAAAGCATTACATGATGCTATCCTATGGTTTAAGTAGTGATAGCTGGTTTACTTTAGGGCCAGCCCAAGAATTGATATAAAAGGAAGAGACTATGGATTGACTAATCTGCAGTAGAACATTATGGAAAGTGATAGAGACTATGAGTAAGCTAGAACTATGAGACCAATATGAAAGAATCAGCTGAGAAGTAATAGTCCATGACTAAGAAATAGAGAAGATGAAATGTACTCATCCTAGGAGCTGGGTCATAAGTGAATGAGATGAGGTTGAGATGAAACTAGTAACAAGAAATGTTTGTAAGTACTGCAAGTGATTCCCAAGATGATGGTAGGTTGTGCGAAAAAGAAGAGAGCTATAGAAGAAGAGAGAAAAATGATTGTAACAATCATGAATGATTATATCTTTACAGTTGCTATCTCAGATCAAGCAGAAGACATTTTTGGAATCAACCACTCCCTGCCTACCTCTTAGATTTTGGAATTCAGTGCTAGAAGCTGACTTATATTTATCAAACCAAAGGTTTAATTGTACAAAGGGGATAATGTTACAATCCTCTACTTACAGCAACACTTGCTACTCCTTTGTTTTCCTTTACAAACAATCCACTTCAGTATAGTTATGCAATACTGGGTATATCTTCTTTTTCTCTTTTCCTTCACTTTGTTATAATCCTTTTTGTCTCCTCTTCCATTGCTCTTATCTCCTTCGTACAACCTCATGTCTTGTTAGGAATAATCCAGTACACTTACATATAGATATTTCCTACTTCTAGTTTCTCCACTTCATCCACATCTAGTTTCTCTTTGATTCCGCTCCTGAAAGTGAGTAGTCTTTTTGTTTGCATTATGAACAATCACTCCTCAGCTGATTCTCTTACATCAGCCTCATAGTTCCTTATTAGTCATCCATGTTCCTTTCATTTCTTTCTTGTTCTACTGTACATAAGATAATCTGCAGTCTTGTTATCCCTTTATATCTATCCTAGGCTGACTCTAGAGTAAATCACCTATCACTATTTAAACTATAGGATAGTGTCATGTAATGGTTCTCTCCATCTTGAATCTATTCATTGTCTTGTCTAGTATAACTTAAGTCTATTGAGGACATTGCGACTCTTTGTAAGCTCCTCCCTCAGTAGAACCTCTTTCAAGTCTGGTTATACCTAGTATCAAGAATCTGCTACCTCGTGTTCCACACTAGATATCAGTGCTAGGTCTAACACACTCCTGCTATCACTTCCCTCTAAGATCATTCTCCTTCTTGTTCTTCTCTAGGTGGTCAGAGTCATGTAACAGCCTGTATGCAAGGTTATTGGACATTACCTTCCAAATCCAGTTCTCTTTACATCAGATTCATAATCCATATTTCATCATCCCATTTCATTGCTTTCCACCATGTTCTACCAACTACTTACAGTGACTTCAAAAAGCATTCCAATAACTAACTAAAATGCAGTGCATGAAGTGCACTGCAATAACCTGTGGGAATTTCGCTTATATTATGTGAGAACAAAGAAAGTACATACTCTTGGCTACCAAATCGGTCTCTGTGTCATGTGATTTGGCTTAGGGGCTGGTGAGATATGACCATTCCAAAACACCAATACCATTGAAACATGTTATATTTTGCCCCTATTTCTTATTTCTCTAATGGTCTCTCATTCCATTAACTATTTCTCTTTCATCCTTCCAACTATGAAGGAAGCTCTAACCTCCACTTCTTCTTACTTATTTATTTCCTATTGTTCATAAGCTAGAACATTCCTTTGAGTATCATTCCTTGTAGTTGGGTAGCCAGTTCAATCTAGCTTCTTTGTTTTGCCTCTTGTGAGTCTTCATCCTCCTCATTGATTGGACACTCCTGGAAATCTCTGGCTACCTCTTGGTAGTATCATATATCTTGCTTAAGTCTTTGCTCATTGCAAGACTTTCTCATATCTTTGTCACCATTGCTATCTTAGCATGGTTCCTTATTATTTGTTGTTCCTGATATTGCAGAAGGGCTTTGCTTGTCCCTACCCAGGCCAAGCTTAACAAAAGCTCTAGCTTCCCTCTTGTCAGCCATCATCATATGCTGCTGCCACCATATCTTCCTCACAGTTCAATCTGACCTGACCCTCCTGGCCACATCTCCTCCTCACCCAGGAACAAAGATGACATCTCCAAGGATCTGACTCAGATCACCCTCCAGAATATCCAGATACTGAGGAAGATACCTCAGATTCCAAAGACATCAATCTATTTCAGAAAGATGACACTTTAGGCCTAGCCCCATTAAACATTTCCTGGTTGCCAACTCTGGCATTACCTACCTCATGACCTCAATCAGATCAAATATTCTCAATCCCCTCATCCTCCATCATGTTCTCCTCCTTGAAACCTATTGAATTAAAAATCAATGCCTCTAAACTATATGATGGTTCAGAAGAACTTCTTGATCCATGGCTCAGAAGTGTCCTGTTTTATCTGGACACTAATGAGAAGGTATACAACATCAATAAAAAGAAAATTGCCTTCACTCTTTCATATATGACTAAAGGTCCTGCTGCCCACTGGGCAAACACATTCCATAAAACTTGTATTACCAGCTCTGCAGTATCAACTGGCACTTGGACTTACTTTGTCAAATTGGTCAAAGAAGCATTTGAGTTGACCAACTTGGCTCACAAATCTATTACCTGGCTCATGAATACTCAAGTTGGAAAATAGAAAGATGACTCTATCTTAGAGTTAACTTCATATATCACCCAGTTCCACAATCATGTTGCAATGTTGGGAATTATCAACAATAAAATCCTTGTTGAACTCTTCACCAAGGGAATTCCCTCTGGTCTTATCTTGAAAATGTACAAAGAATCAATCTGTACCACCGCAATCAAAGATTGATACAAAAAAGTCCAAGAGTATCAAATCTTCTATGAAGAAGCCAAGGAGATTGTTGGATCTCACAAAAAGAAATCCTTTACCTCATCCTCATATAAATCTTACTCCCATCCTGAATACAACCCAAATACAATGGATGTTGATGTCAACACCATCTGCTATCCACCCAAGCTTACTTCAGAAGAATGAGAATACCTCAGAAAAATTAGGGCATGTTTTAAATGCTACCACAAAGGTCACTCTATCCATGACTGTTGAGCTAAATTTGAATCTTTCCCCACTCCATCCTCATCCCTCTATGATTCTAAACTCACAGATAAGAAAATCTGTAAAGAAAGAAAACCTGTCAATCTCCCAAAACTTGAGGAGATTGAAGATGACTCTGACTCAGAAGACAATAGAGACATCCAAAGAGTGTCTTTTAATAAGGACTTTTAGATGGAAGGACTATCTTGATGTCAGTATCTTCCTCATGTAAAATAGCTGCTGTATGAGTAGCAACCTGAAATATAATGATTCCTATTCAACTCATTTTCTCTTGCATACACTGAAAGATGTCGAAACTCATGCTCTTATTGATAGTGGAGCACAAATGAATTGCATCAATTGGAGCTTTGTTCATAAGCACCAACTCTCTACTTCCTACCTCAAAAACCAGATCTGTGTTTGCAACATGGATAACTCTGTCAACTCTAAAGGACTGATAAAGTTCACCACCACCCTTTTTGTCAATATCCAGAGCATTGTTCAAGAAATGCTCTTCTATGTCATGGTGATGATAACATTCTTCTAGGACTTCCATAGCTTAAATGAGCAAACTTCATTGTAGACTGGTCTACCTGGTCTTTTTCCATCAATGAATTAAAGAATGAATCTAAAGTCCTTTTTGCTCAATATCAATCCACCTACAAAGCAAATGAATACAAGTTTGCAAAGAAACTCCCTCCTCCAACCTGCAAAATGGTCAAACCTGAATCTATCCCCATCCTATATAAGTATATGGACTATGAAATGCAAGATCAATTCATAGATCAAGCATTATATAATCATTCCATCCATTGCATCATCCATTGTAGCAATCACTATCTCTCTCCAAAAGCGATTTGCAAAATTACCCATGTCACAGAACTCATAGCTGAAGCAGAAAGGCTGAAACCAAAGAAAGAACTGCCATCTGAGTACTCTGAATTTGCCAAGGTCTTCACTGAACCTGAAGCTGGTGAACTTCCCCCATCTCATCCTTATGATCACGAGATTAATCTCAAAGAATCCTTCATGTCTAAAATAGACAAACTATATCCTCTCTTTCCAGAAGAACATGAGGCTACTGAGATCTTTATTGAAGAAAACCTTTATGCTGGAAAAATCCATTCATCAAATTCTCTTCAAGCCTCTCTATTTTTCTTCATTAAAAAGAAAGATGGAAAACTCTGCCTATGCCAAGACTATCACTACTTGAACAAACATACAGTATATGATGCCTATTCTCTTCTCCTTATAGGTGACCTCCTCAACAAACTCAAAGGTGTCAACATCTTTACCAAGTTTGATGTCCAATGGAGATATAACAACATTTGCATCAAAAATGGACACCAATGGAAAGGTACATTCCTGATCCATAAAGGACTTTTCAAACCCATGGTCATGTTCTTTGACATGACAAATTCATCCACCATCTTTCAACACTTCATAAACAACTCATTTAAAGATATGATCACTGAAGGATGGCTTGTCATATACATAGATAATCTTCTTATTTTCTCTGATAATGAAGAAGTTTACACAAAACAAACCTGCCATGTCTTGCAATGAATGCAAGAACTCAATCTCCACCTCCACCTTGAAAAATGCAACTTCATCATCAAGGAAGTTGACTACCTTGGTATGATAGTCAACAAACAAGGATTAGAAATGAACCCAGTCAAACTTGAGGGTATTGTCAAATGGCTGGTATCATCTTCAGTCAAAGAAGTCTGCTCCTTCCTTAGATTCACCAACTTTTACAGGCAATTCATTCAAAACTACTTAGAAATTGTTACAGGTGCACTCTAAGCTATAGTGCATTACGATTACTGAAACTACAAGCACTACGGATACGGACTACGGACTAAAAAATACGGACACTCTTAAGTTTTATCTTATCAGTACCGGACTTACTGATTACTCTTTCTTTTCACGTCTTCACATGTGCACATAGTCACATGTCACTTATTCATCATTTCACGCTTCACGATTATCACTCTTGATGGAGTCACGCTTCACGATCATCACGACCCCTATTCTTATGAGTCACGATCATAGACGAACCACACCTGATGCTTGAGGCATAAGGCTATGTCTTCCATTCTACCACATCTATGCTTCTTATTCACATTAGATCCACACCTTATGTGTATGTTTATGCTTCTC
>JBBPTP010000911.1:0-12077 GCA_038094195.1 Pulveroboletus aff. carminiporus | reverse complement strand
CCCAAGCCCTCATGCAAAGCTCCAACTCCTTATCATACATTGATCCTATCTAGGCACCAGTGGGTCAAGGAACTTCTCAATGGCCATCCAGATCGTATTTGTTGTGAGCTGGGGGTACACAAAGACATTTTCCTTGCCATCCTTGAAGTGCTACACAGGATGGGTCACCATGACTCAAAGCATGTCACATTGGAGGAGCAGGTTGCGATTGTACTGTATATGTCAGTCACAGGCCTCACAGTTCGACATGTTGGCGAGCATTTTCAGCGTTCAAGTGACACAATCACTTGGTATGTATTCAGTTGATGTGCCATCGGCTTGTCCTGATTCATTTTCAGATATTTCAAGTTAATGATCAATATCTTCTCTAGCCCATCTTTCTATATGAAGTATGTCAGACCTCTGTCTGGTGACAAAATTCCATCAAAGATTTGGTCTGACCCCAAGCTCTTTCCATATTTCCATGATGCCATCGGTGCCATCGATGGCAGTCACATATCCATTGTGCCACCTAGTCATCTATGCTCTGCTTTCCGAAACCACAAGGGATTTTTGTCACAAAATAGACTTTTTATATGTGATTTCGACCTTATTTTCACTTATACCCTTTTGGAATGGGAAGGGTCAGCCACCGATGCTTGCATCTATGATGATGCGATCTCACATGACCTTCACATTCTCCCCAGCAAATACCTGCTTGCAGATGTAGGATATCCACTTTGTCTCCAACTTCTCATTCCATACTGCGGTGTGTGATATCACTTAGCTGAATGGGGTCAAGTGAGTGTTCAGTGCATCCCTCATGTCATGTTGATCACCACTGACTGCTGTTTCCAGCCCATCAAACAAAGAGGAGCTCTTTAATCTATGCCATGCTTCGGCCCACAACATTATTGAGAGGATCTTCGGAATCCTCAAATGTCGCTATCGAATTCTATAGCTTCCCATAGAATTCTTGATTGACATTTAAGTCAGGATCCCCACAGCACTATGTGCCATTCACAATTTCATTCATTTTTATAAAACTGACAATAATGAATCATTCAATGAAGACGGCGACGACGAGGATGCTGAAGTACAATTCCCATTCAGGCAGGATATCAGTGTACCAGATGCAGGTGGCAGTGAGACAAGAGATTGGTGGAATGCCATCGCTCAAGTGATGTGAGATGATTACCAGGCTGTTCTGATGCAATGTGGTCATAATGATGAATTTGAGAGCGATCTTTCTGATGACTGACATATTCATGTAGTTTTATAGTCACATGCACAATGAATCAATGGGTTCATAATGGTGCAATACATTGGTGAGACACTACTAAGAACAAGTACCAAAATACAACTTAAGAATCATTGCTCAGCTCGACCTTGCTACTTGGACCTGCTATATGTGCAAGTCTGTCACAAATTTTGTATGCATACATAGCCTGCTTTTCAGCTGTAAAGAAAAGGAAAAGTGACACCTTGGATTCATTCTCTGCAAAGTATTCACCAATATGCATCACATCTCCATCAGAAAGCCCTGGAATGTTTTGAAGCTCTTGACTGGCTCTTTTGACCTTAGAGGCCTTGTTGACGAAGTTGGTGGAGATCAAGTCTAAAAGGTGGCAGATTGAATTGCTGACCATGTTGATGGTGACTATGTTGAGGGACTTCTTATCTTCCTTTGAAGTTACCTGACCATGCTTGGAAAAACGGTGAAATGGAGGAGAGACTGAGTAAGATGATGGCAGATCTTCAGAGGAGAATAAAAGTGATGGGCTCTGAGATGGGCTGGACTTGTCAGGGGACATTGCTAAAAGACATCATTTGTTCCTCTCTGAAATAGAAGTAACTGGAGTAGAGACCATTAATGCAAGAACCAGAGAAGCTGGCGAGTGTTACAATTCTTTTCCTTTGCTTGTCCCTTGTTCTATTTATCACCTCACAACCTGCCGTCACCTTTGGTATTTGCCACGATACTTTATCTTATTGGTTGCTCGTTATCTCACCACTTTGCCCACAATTTATCCTTCTTTGAGCTCCTGCCTTTGGACGCTAACTCCTCTGTTGATTCTCTTATATCAACATCATAGTTCCTGTTACTCATCAAACCTTCCATAGTATTTGTTTTGCTTCTACTGCGGATTAGCCAATCCACAGCTTCCTCTTATACCTTGTTCTCCAATTCAACTTCAGACAGGCCAGCCCTAAATACAATCAGTGATCACTATTTAAAACTGTAGTATTTTCATGTAACGGTTTCCGCACTTTGAATCTATTCTGTCATCATCTGCTTAGCTCAACTTAAGTTTCATCAGAGGATGTTGCAACTCTTCGTGAGCTCCTCCCTTTGGTAGAATCTCCCTTGAGTCTGTTACTCCTAGTATCAAGAACTCGCTACCTCGTGTTACACACAAGGTATCACAGCACTAGGCTTAACAGCGAGGATACGTCCATGGAGTCCGAAGATGGCTGTTATAAATGCTGCCTAATGCCATACCTTGTTCTTCGGGACTTAACATTTTCATGAATGAACAATGACTAAGCTTGCTGACTAAGCAGCTTACTAAAGCACAATCATTTTATTTTTCAAAGTCAAGTCACATATTAAGGGTACAAACCCTTGACCCACCTTCGTTCAAGTCACGATTCTCTTTTAATCACTGTCTAGAAGTCCCTTGACTTCTATTCTCACGATCATAATGGACAACGTGTCCATCATGCTTCCTAACTTCCATTCTGCCACACCACAAGGGTGCCTCATGTCATTAATCACTGTTATTACAAAGATACGCCACAAGCCTATGCACAGACATTAAGTACAGCCTTGATATTACCTTTTATGGATATATGTTTCCAAATACAGACTATTTACATACACAAATATGTACAAACAGATACAAACCCCATATAGTATATAAGGCTGGGACTTTGATGCAAAGTCTCCAATCAAGTTCTTTTCTGACATCCATCACTATGAGTGGGGGATTCCTTAATTCGACCCATCCATTAGTTTTATTCTCATCTCTTTTGACCTCGACGACTAGCAATCCTGTATAGGGTTGTTTGATAGCTCGTAGTTGCTTCATTAGAACTTGATTCCCTCAAACCCGACAACGGTCTCGTTTGCAAGTACGTCTAAAGAGCTATTGTTTTCCTAACTTCACACAAGTAGTGAACAGAGTCTCACGTGCTTGGCTAAGTGCCAAACTCCTCATTAGAAAACTACTCAGTTGTGTCATCAGGGCACGAAGCGGAGCAGCTACATCAGTTCATCGACAACATCGCCGGGCACCTCGACCAAGCTCAGAGGTTGCTTGAAGACATCTTTGGATCTCTCAGTTCATCTCCCCATCCTTTAGCAAGTCCTTCAGAACTAGTCCCTCCGGAGAGAGAGTTTGGGTTCATCGACGAGTGGCTACTAGGCATACCTGCCCAAGTAGCAAGGGAGTTTTTACCAGAAGAGTTAAGAGAAGGGCAGGTCAGAGAAACCTCACTGCTAGCTATAAGGCAGCTGAAGAAGTGACATACCAGAAAAGTTTACTGGTATGATTACAGTAGAACAAGAGTCGAAGAACCTACCATACCTAACCAACGTCCATACCTACGCTCTTACTCCCACCTACGAAAACTACGTACATACCCGTATTAGTTAACCATGGCACAAGTACCAGAATTCAACATAGAGAACTAGGCCAACCTTTTGGCTTCTTTCCAAAATGCCATAGAAAGAATTCAAGCCATGGAAAATGAAAGATTTGCCCTTCAAGAAGCTCTAACAAGAGCAGAAACACAGCTGGTCACTGCATCAGAAAATGCGGAACAAGCTGACCAACGCACCCGAGAGTTAATGGATGTATATACATGGGCAACGGGAGGAGGACAAGCAACAGTAGGCTCGCAAGGAGGAAGTACCTCAAAGGTAGAAATATTCACCGACCCAGGCACCTACGATGGTAGCCTCTCTAAGTTTGAGGAATGGTGGACAAAGATGAAGGCCTGGATGGACTATAATCCAAAGCAGTTCATGAGCAAATCTAAAGTTGATGGGGCGCCGGAATCCCATGGAAAAAATCGGGCGTACGCAGTCTTATCTCGCCTAAAGGGTGAGAAAGGAAGTTTCTTTGCGGAAGTAGAGCTCCAGAAGCTCACCGCCGGCACATCTCTGATTGACGATTGGGATTCATTGGTTGTGGAAATTGAGGGGTTGTTTCGCCCTCAACTTCAGAAGGACTGGGCGAAGAAAGAAATCGCCAAATACATACAAGGATCAAGCTCCATTCTTGCATTCATTGTAAGATGGAGAAAACTATTCTATCAATCAGGAGTGGACCAATCTCACGGGGTTTACCTGCTTGAAAATGCAATTCATCCAGACATACAACTAGAGCTATTCAAAGGTCGACAAAAGCAAACCGTCGACCAAACGCTGTTTGAAATCAAGAATATCGGTATACAATTGGAAGCATATCGAATGTTCAACAAATCCGCGGTCACAAAGCCATGGGAAAAGAAAGAGAAGAAAGAAGCCAGGGCAGCTAAGATGGAAACTGCCAACATGAGGCAAAGCAATGGCCCCTCGTGTTTTAATTGTGGACAACAAGGACATCTCGTAAGGGATTGTCCGAAACCCAAAGTACAATGCCCAGAATGTAAGTTCCTGGGCTCGAAGCATAAACCTGGGTGCAAGAAGGCACCAAAGTCTAAAGTATGAGCTGCAATGACCTTGGGGGGGGAAGGCAGTAGCGAGAAGGAAATGCCTCTGAAAAAGGAAGACAAGGGCAAGGGTAAAGCAAAAGAAGCTGATCTCTTTGCGGCAGTCAGGGGTATGTCCTTCGATGAAATGAAGGCATACTTCTGGGACATGAAAGAAATGGAGTCGGTAAATCATGGATGGGATTGAGTAATCAGGGTCCTCAATCTCATAATGTTACAAAACAAGAAAATTACAAAAACAGGTTTGAAGTCTTATCCATGGAGGAAGTTGCAAGCGACGACCAAAATGATGATTTATCAAATTGCCAGAAGGAGGTGTCTTCTGCCAGTCAGAAGCATGGCATCGCTGTAAAGGACGTGCTTAATTCCTCCAACAAAACAAAGAAAAAAGAAGTGGATAACGAGAAATTCCCTGAAGAGATTTTTACCCGATCCGTTAACCCATCCAAGGAGATAATCCTAGATGTAAAAATAAGTCATGACAAGAAGAACCCAAAGGGGATAAAGGCACTCTTGGACAGCGGTGCCAATGTAATCTTCATCGATAAGAAGTGGGCCCAAAATAACGGCCTGATGCTTAAGGCACTAAAGACACCAATCCGCGTGTTTAATGTTGATGGAACTCAGAACAACGCAGGAGACATCACACACTGCACAGAAATTATAATCAAATATCAGGGACACCATGAGAAAGCCATGGCTGAAATAACAGATCTCGGATCTAATCAATTGATCCTAGGATACTCATGGTTGAAATGTCATAACCCTGAAATTGATTGGAAGAAAGGGTCCGTCAAAATGACCCGATGCCCACACAGTTGCAAGATGCTGCAAGAAGTTCCCACATGGATCTTGAAGAAAGAACAAGAAGAACAGGACATTGCATGGAATGCATACCATCTTCGAGCAGTGCTCGAGAATCCTGTTGAAAAGAAAGAAAAGACGTTCAAGGAAATGGTTCCCAAGTGCTATCACAAGTATCGCATGGTATTTGATAAGCATGATTCCGAAAGGATGCTGCTGTGAAAGCCATGGGACTATGGGATTGATCTCAAAGATTCGTTTAAGCCTAAGAAGGGCCGGATCATCCCACTTTCCGTAAAAGAACAAGAAGAAGTTACTTCTTTTATAGATGACCAATTAAAGAAGGGATACATTTGTCCTTCCAAATCACTGCAGACCTCGCCAGTATTCTTTGTTCCAAAGAAGGATGGAAAGAAACGCATGGTTCAGGATTACAGATACCTGAATGAGCACACGGTAAAGAACAACTATCCATTGCCATTGATTTTCCAATTGGTCGAGAAGCTCAAAGGAGCAAAATTATTTACAAAAATGGATCTATGATGGGGTTACAACAACATTCGGATCAAAGAAGGAGACAAATGGAAGACTGCATTTGTATGCTTCCGTGGAGCTTACGAACCCCTCGTGATGTACTTTGGGCTATGCAACTCGCCTGCCACCTTCCAGGCAATGATGAACGAAATATTCGCTGATATGGAAGACGTTGTGGTTGTGTACATTGACGATCTATTAATATTTACAAAGACGGATGATATAGAAGAACACGCCAAGTTGGTGAACGAAGTTCTTCGCAGGTTGCAGGAAAATGACCTGTTTGTAAAGCCGGAAAAATGTTCCTTCCATGTAAAGGAAGTGGG
Organism: Pulveroboletus aff. carminiporus; assembly: GCA_038094195.1. Lineage (NCBI taxonomy): Eukaryota > Fungi > Basidiomycota > Agaricomycetes > Boletales > Boletaceae > Pulveroboletus > Pulveroboletus aff. carminiporus. The sequence goes on along the minus strand of JBBPTP010000911.1, from coordinate 5,715 downwards.
ATTCCTTGGCATGAAGGTCTCCACCAATGGAATTAAAATGGAACAAGATAAAGTTCAAGCCATTATGGAATGGCCTATGCCTAAAAATGTCTGAGGAGTAAGAAGCTTCCTTGGATTAGCAAACTTCTATAGAAGATTCATTGAAGGCTATGCACAAGTCGCACACCCTCTCAATGATCTAACAAAGAAAGACACTCCTTTTATATGGACAGAAAAACAACAGACGGCATTTGATATGCTAAAAGAAAAATTTACAACTGCTCCGATTCTGGCTTATCCAGATGATGAATCGGAGTTCCGCCTTGAAACTGACGCCTCAGATTACGCTACAGGGGCAGTCCTGTCGGTTAAGAAAGGAGAAAGATGGCATTCCACTGCCTTTGCTTCACACAGTATGAAACTGAAAGAGCACAATTACCCAATTGCTGACAAAGAAATGCTCTCAGTAATTAAAGCATTGGAAATGTGGCGACATCACTTGAAAGGATCCCGATACCCATTTGAAATATGGAATGACCACGCCAACCTGCAGTGGTTCATGAAGCAGCAGGATTTGAATCGGTGACAAGCAAGATGGGTGCAATATCTATTGCGCTTTAACTATAAATGAGTACACAAACCAGGGACGTCCATGGGTAAACCAGATGCCTTATCAAGAAGAGAGGATCACAGGGCAGGGATGGAAGATGACAACAAACAAGTATTAGTTATCCCACCTAGCTCCATTAAGACAACGGAAATTGAAGATCTAGGAGATCTTCTAAGAACAGAAGTCGCAAAAGCTACCTCGTTGATTAAAGAATCCAAGGCACATGATCTATGCCGAAAGAATGGTATATGCCAAGAAGAAAATGGCATTCTATACAACAAGAAAGACTGGTTATACGTTCTGGCCAAAAATGAGTACATCGTCAAGGATCTCCGTCTAGAGATCATTAAATTACATCACGATACACCGGTTGCTGGGCATCCGGGTGCTGAAAAGACACAGGAACTGATCGAAAGATCATATTGGTGGCCTGGTCTATCCACATTCACTAAAGAATATGTATCAAGGTGCGATAGATGCACATGATTCAAAGGATCAAACAAGACTCCATCGGGAAAATTACAACCTTTAGACACACCACATATGCTGTGGATAGATGTCTCCGCAGATTTCATAACCGACCTTCCCCTTTCCGATGGACACAACTCTATATTGGTAGTCGTGGACAGATTCTCAAAAGAAGTCGAATTTGTCCCTTGTTCCAAAATGATCACAAGTCTAGAAACGGCTAAATTATATCTGTTTCACGTATGGAAGGATCACGGCCTTCCCAGAACAATCGTTTTGGATCACGGACCGCAGTTTGCCACGCAGGTAATGAAAGATTTATGTAAACGTCTGGGCATCACTCCAAAGCTATCCACCACCTTTCACCCTCAAATGGATGGCCAGACAGAATGAATCAATCGGGAGATGCAGAGCTATCTCCACATATTTGCCACAGAGAATCCTGAGAATTGGGCAGAATGGTTGCTCCTGGCACAATTCTCATATAATGTAAAGAAACAATCGACGACGAAGATAAGTCCCTTTGAAGTCACACGCTCTTATCTACCAAGGATGGGATTTGAGCAACGTAAGATGAAGGCCCCAGCGGCCGAAGCAATGGCAGAAAGAATAGAGAAAATATTAGAAAATACACGTAAAAACATTGATGAAGCAAAGAAAAAGATGAAAGAACAAGCGGATAAGCACCAATCTGAAGCACCAGAGTATAAGATAGGAGATAAAGTTTGGCTCAGCACGGAGCATCTCCGACTTCCACGAGCATCATGCAAACTTCAAGAGAAGTGGATCGGTCCCTATGACGTCATCGCACAGAGGGGTCCTAATGCATGCGAACTCCGCTTGCCTAAAACAATGAAAATTCACCCTGTTATAAACGTATCTCACCTAAAGCCATATAAGGAAAGGCTGCAGGGACAGGAAGCTCCGATGGCAGGTCCATCACACGTCACAGAAGATCATGATGAAGAATATGAGGTTGATTACCTCGTAGAAGCAAGAATGAAAGGACGACAGTTGGAATACTTAGTCCATTGGTGTGGATGGTCAGAAGAAGACCATACCTGGGAACCGGAAGGCAATCTAAAGAACGCCCAACAAGCAATAAAAGAATTTTATAAAAAATACCTCAACACTCCTCGAAAGTTGAGAATGTCAGCAGTTGAATTCATTCGACTTTTCAAGTACTATGGAAAACCTATTCCGGAGGGGACCACACAACCCTTTAATCGCCTGGAATGCGATTCATAGAAGGGGGGTAGTGTTACAAACGCTACCTAATGCCATACCTCATTCTTCGGGACTTAACATTTTCATGAATGAACAATGACTAAGCTTGCTGACTAAGCAGCTTACTAAAGCACAATCATTTTATTTCTCAAAGTCAAGTCACATATCAAGGGTACAAACCCTTGACCCACCTTCGTTCAAGTCACAATTCTCTTTTAATCACCATCTAGAAGTCCCTTGACTTCTATTCTCATGATCATAACAGACAACATGTCCATCATGCTTCCTAACTTCCATTCTGCCACACCACAAGGGTGCCTCATGTCATTAATCACCGTTATTACAAAGATACGCCATAAGCCTATGCATAGACATTAAGTACAGCCTCGATATTACCTTTTATGGATATATATTTCCAAATATGGACTATTTACATACACAAATATATACAAACAGATACAAACCCCATGTAGTATATAAGGCTGGGACTTTGATGCAAAGTCTCCAATCAAGTTTTTTTCTGACATCCATCACTATGAGTGGGGGATTTCTTGATTCGACCCATCCATTAGTTTCATTCTCATCTCTTTTGACCTCGACGACTAGCAATCCTGTATAGGGCTGTTTGATAGCTCATAGTTGCTTCAGTGGCACAGGATTGACAGCGATGTTGGATGAAGTATAGAAGGTGCCAGTGGAGCTGGCAGTGACTGTACTGCTGATTCTGTTCCAACAATTATTGTTGATCTCATCGTCTGCAGTGATTGCAATGGTGGAGGGAGTGATGCCAGGAACAGTTGTTGGAGTGGTGGTGGAATCAGTGGTAGGAATGATAGGCATAGAACTTGCAGGGCAGCATATGTACTGTCCAGTGGCATGTGCATTTGGATAGATGCCCTTCATTATCTCTAGAAGTGGTCAGCCTGCATTTCAGAATCACTTCATAGATTTGGTTGACTATAATAGATTAAAATCATATCGAGCAATACATATAAGGACACTATACCTTGTGCAAGATGTACTCATCAAATATAGCCACTGCTGCTTCTCCTTCAATATTCGCACCATTGATGTTGTTTCAGTGCATTCCGGAAAGTTTGCGATAAGCTATGATGGTGGTAAAGGTGGATTTGATCTAGAGGGTACATCAGCCTTTCACATAAATATACTATGAATCAGACTTACACTGGCCCACTTGTTTTGCACACTCTTGAGATCTTTTTCTCTCCTGAAGACATGAAGGCCCTTGATATGTTCAAGCATAGCATGCAAGGTAGAGTCCTTGAAATTTCCATCACCTTGCTCTGCCTTGTGGTCAAGCAGGTATTTTTGGAATTGAACAACATAAGAAGTGTTCTGAGCAGAGGTGGACAAGAGAATTGATCCTAATGAGAGATGCTCACTGCTAAATAACCAGTTGTAGACAAGAATGCAGTTCTTCAATAATACTTAGTGTAGAACACTTAAGTAGTATTCTCTTGATAGGCTTATGAGGTGAGGATGATAATGAGTAAGCCAGAAGAACTGTCTGAGTCGTTATTCTATCAGGACTAACTCCTGGTCTTATATAGTGATTGTTACAGGTGCACTCTATGCTATAGTGCATTATGATTACTAAAGCTACAAGCACTACGGATACGGACTACAGACTAAGAATACGGACACTCTTAAGTTTTATCTTATCAGTACCGGACTTACTGATCACTCTTTATTTTCACATCTTCACATGTGTACATAGTCACATATCACTTATTCACCATTTCACGACTTCACGACTATCACTCTTGATGGAGTCATGCTTTACAATCATCACGACCCCTATTTTTATGAGTCACGATCATAGATGAACTACACCTAATGCTTGAGGCATAAGGCTATGTCTTCCATTCCACCACAACTATGCTTCTCATTCACATTAGATCCATACCTTATGTGTATGTTTATGCTTCTCTTCCATTCTTACTTATTAGATACACATTGTAACATCATGGACGACACAGGATATCTCTAGATGAGGCATCCATAAATACAAACACTAGTAGAGTATATATATGACCCATGTAGAGCTAGAGGACTCTAACCAAGTCTTCCTGAAGTTTCCCCTATTAACAATAAGACTATTATCACTCCACTTGTGTTCCCCTTGCCTAGGGTTATCACTACTATGGCAGACGTTGCCTATGCATAAGAACATGCATATAAGAAGACCTGGACCATAGAAGGCTATGCCTCTGTAGGCAGTCCACATACAAAGATATACGAAGATTATAGGAACCAGAGTACTGGAGACATATAGAAGGTTTCTTTATAGATTCCTAGCTTGTAAGCAAAGCTAGTCAAGTCAAGCCCTTGGTAAAGGATACCACAAGAGTAACAAGACAATTCTCTTGGGCAACTGCTATTGCCTCTTGATGGCTACGCCTCAGGGGTTTAGGGTTGTTTCAGTGATAGCTACATTGTATATCACTGTTGTCTCTACTACTTAATCAAGTAATAGGTGCACAGACCATGGAAGGTTAAAGAATGTAATGGAATGTGCTTACATGAATATGTATGACAAATGTCACCATATTAAGGAATATGACGTGTCAAGCATGCCATCCACAGTATCTATGATGTAACTATGATATCATAATTAGTGAGGTATCAGTCAGCATGATGTCATCTCTTGTAATATGAATAGTGTAATTGGCTGATGTCATGTGTCTGTTTAGACTTCTATCATATGACATGCCATGAGTATTCATGATGTTGATAAGAAGATAAGATAGGTGAAATCACGAATCTCAACAGATATTAGATCAGAGCAGTTTCTTCCACAGGAGTCCACCTGACCTGCTTTGCACTGCTGTCGACAGTGTTGCCACTGCTAGATTCCTGGATATGATCAGCCATGATCTGTGCAAAATGTTCAAGTGCTTGGACAACTTGAAGTAAGTGGTGATGGAAGTGTTTTTCTAATTGATCATCCAGATAAGCCAAGGTGGCCTGCAATTGAGGCCAGACTGGCATGTTTGTACATAGTTGAGTGGGACCAAGGGCTCACAATGTTCAGTCTCCGACTTCACGGCCAGCAGGAAGCCGAAGGCCACTCAAAGAACAAACATGCACAACCCCGGCTACTTCTCAAGTAGTGGATCCCGTTCTGGCTCTTATGCAGCGCATTCACAGCAACTGTATTGTTGATTGATTCAAACCATGGAACCAGATGGGCTTGGTTCAACCGCTTCCGCGTCCATTTCCAGTCGCGTTCATTCAAGTACCAATTCACCTAAATTGGCTGGTTGGTACCACTGACCATTCATCAAACTTTTCGCTTCTTTCCAGGTGCTGAGGGTTCAGGTACATGTTTACAACTACAAGGACCCATACAACCACAACCACTACCATCGTCGATGGATAGAACTCGGGACGCGCACTCCAATCGCTCT
>JBBPTP010000909.1:0-12099 GCA_038094195.1 Pulveroboletus aff. carminiporus | reverse complement strand
GCACCTTCAAAAGCGATGTTTGTTATCTGGGTTGCAGCGGGAGCACATCCAGAACGGTTTTACCATTATCACTCAGCTCCATTGTCAATGATAAATATCTCAAGGTCCAAACGGATGCTAGTTACATGAAACGGTCAGGTTTAGAAGTATGAAATGAAGGGTAGTGATGCGATGTGTAGACATACGGCTAATAAGTTAATCAATGATCATTTTGAATGAATTCATCATGCACAGTCAAGCCCCGTATATCCTGTAGAAAATCTCCTGACGAGCGACATTCTCCCTGCCGAGAGGCTCTAAATCGAGGGGAGGTAAGGCAGAGAAAAAAAGAACTCACACTTGGGAGTGATGCGTTACGGGCCTCGTTCTTTCCCCGGGTGAACACGCTGAGCAATCTTGGTCGACCCTGTTGGCGTTTTCTGCCAAGGTCTTGTTCAGGAGAATCCAATTCTGTGGCTTCCGGCTCATCTACGAGCATCGAGCCAGTCAAGCTATCGTTAGAGAGGGTTCCAAGCGCAACCCCACTCAAAGACGAACTCCGTGGTGTGTAATCCCGTATTGTGGCATCGGCAAGACTCTTCTTTCCTCGAAGAGCAAGCTTCTTGGACGAGGGGCGAGCATCATTCTGTGACGCGTTTTTCGATGGAATTAATTTCGTCTTCGAGAAGAGTTCGCGTGCAACTGGGAGGACAGGAACAAGCGGTTGATGGAAGGCCATACGGACCCAGCCTCTCCAGGTGAGATCACTGGGTAAGAATTGATCGACCAGTTCCTCAAACTATGACGAATGGATAAGCAACCGAGAAAAGTAAAAAGACGCATACACTCCAGGTCTGGTTACGGAACTCCAACGTATGCGTACGAATCCGTGCATCGCGACACTCGAATGACTCCGCCTTCATCATACTCAGCAGGAGTTCAATGCTATTTCAAGAGTTGGGCCAATGCAATTTAAACAACTATTCCACCGACCTCGAGATTTTCACTAGAATAAAGGTTTTCTGAGAAGAACGCGTTTTCATTTCCACAGCGTCATCTTTTCTAGAATCGTCTTCTCGATTGGGCTTCCTAATACTCCAGGAATCCTCGCTGATTTCCAAATCTGGTGTCTCGGCTCGGCCAAAGGAACTTTCAACCGGTGTTTTCGCGGATTCAGCTGCCGCGCTACGCAGATCGGTGAATGATCGAGAAGGTCCTAGTTTTTTCGGGTTCGGCGCAAGCTTGTTCGAGTCTAATGATGCACGCGGTTTTTGCGACATTAGAGCAAACTCTAGTGAAGATCTTTGGGGAGGCTGTCCCGAAGGGTGATGTGGTTCGGCCAGGTCATGGATTGTGTACTGCGTATCTGTCTGATTTCTTCCCCGTCGGGCTGGCCAGACATATTCCATGATACGCTGGCCGAGACGAGCATCCAGTTGTAGACGAATGGGATGAAAATCGAGTTGGAACTTCTCGTAAATGGTAATCCCTCCGACAGGTGCGAGCACCGTCCAGTCAGCGTCGAGGAAAAGTTCCCTCTGTCATGAAATGAGAGCGATTTAAAATTCCTAGGGACGAAAAAAAAACCTTGTAAAGTGGGTGATTAGGAAGTTCCTCGTATTTCGAGATAATTTCCGTCCAAACCGCATTTGGGGACCCATCGAAGGCCTGCAGGTCACCAACTGTCAAGCGGTTGGCAGTGGAACTATCCTGTTTGCTTAACCACGAGAAGTCTATGTTACGCAAAGCAAGTTTTGCGAGCAGGTCACGATTATCGTCCAGCATCCTCCAGGAAATCTCCGACGAAGAGGCTTGTAAGAGAAGAGCAGATTTATGGTCTGAATGACCATCAGTCCTGCTCTGGGCTAGGCGGATCGCGTCAAAGATCATGTTGAGCTCCTCCGCCAGTAGAAAGATGTGAGCTTTAAGCCTAAGGGTCTGCAACGTCGTCTGCGGACGGTTATCCTGCATTTGGTGACACACATCATTGTGTGTCTCAAGCACGCTCCTGAGTCGACTCTGAAGATCGGAGACGACACTAGCAGCAGACCCCAAGTCTGTGAAATCGTAAGCAAAAAGTAATGTTTCCAGCTTTTCCAGCTTTGCTTTATGTGCGATATCTGAAAATAGGACCAAATGCGTAATGATGTTGGAAATAAATTGGAAATGTCGGTCGTTCGCCGATACTGTAAAGCGGGGAACATGGACTTGAACCAAGTCCTGTTTTCGGGGGATCAAAGCATGTACTAGAATCAAGTTAAACACCCAACAGTGTCATTCTGCAGGTGCGCCTGCCTTCCTCTGTGCGGATGTTCCGACTTTGAATAAGCTGCGGAAGCGACATTGTTGCGAAGTCTGAGTCGATTAAACCGATCATACAAGCAGTTAGCATTGGTTTGAGGAACGATACGGTCGAAGGAATCGCTCTCGCAACGATAATCAAGTAAAACTTCCAGTGGAACTGAGCCACTGTCGTATGCATCGGAGTCTGTTGGGCAAAAGGTCTGGAGACCATCCAACGACATGTAGTTCCTTTCTGGAGGCTGAGAATTAGCAAACAACATTTCGTACGAAGACCGTACCTGTGCATGATATGTCCACTGATGGGATCTTCCAAATTAGACGCATCCATTATTTTGAACACTTGCAACCTTGCCTGTATTGCGGCGAGGATCACAACCGGCTCCGTATCAACGTTGGCTGAGGGATCAGTGCTCCGCAAAACAATCTGAGGTTTCAACAGGAGGCAGAAATGCCTCTTCCGTAGAACAACACCTTCGTCCCATCCGTCTAAGGGCTTGACATCGGCCGGATCAGAGACCATGTCTGTCTGGACGTCCAGTGACGTGCCACCTCGCCCTCCGGCCAGCATTCTGCGCAAAGCGGAGGCAGCCGTTTGTGCAGCACCAACAGAAGTCTTAGATTTCTCAGCACTATTATGACTTGCTACCTGAGGAACCATGGATTCGGCTTGGTCTCGAATGAATTTGACGGCACTGTTGGCGTGGTCGACACAAACAAGCTACGTGGCTAAATTCACTTACCGAGTTGCCATATGGTACTCATACCCGCGGCGAGCTTTCGAGCAGTTGTAATATCGCATCAAAACCTGCTGAGATGATAAGGTCTCGTACCCTGAGGAATACAAAACTCACATCGCGGACGGCATCACACATGAAAAGATTTGGAGAGTGCATCTGATAGACGTTCTCAAAATCAACCCACTCCTTAGAGGAAACTATTTCAGCGGGCATATAATAACTCTCTGCATTACTCTTGCGTGGGCCTTCCAGGTGTTGGTCTACTACTTTTAGATGGCTGGTATAGTCTCGAAGAAGGGCGATCATTTTGTGCAGGGGATATTGCCTCTGAAACGGGGATCGGTGTCACCCTTCACTCTCTCCATAATTGAGACGCACCTGGACAGACTGTCCTGATTTTGCTTCTTCCTCGGCGATACGTTGCAACATGGCAATCCGCTTTTCCGCAAGGGAAATCTCCACTTGTGGGACAGCTAAAGAATACAAAGAGTCAGCATGGTATTGATATGAAAGGTGATACAAATATTCTTACAGGGCTCACTGCCAAGCAAACATGTATGAGTATCCTCATCACCGAACTTACTGTTTTCTACTTGGGTGCCGGGGACATGCGAGTTCTTCTTGAGATATGTTACCTTGGGACAGGAGAGTACAGGAAATAACTGAATTTCTGGAGGGTTGTGTGCAGGCGACCAATCCGTTTCAATGAAGTCATCACCATTGAGCCAAGGAGGAATCCCCAAACTTGAAGAAGCTTGGTTCTTATCGTTGGGGTCGCGGTTGGCAGACAGATGTACTGATTGTTTAAGAGGTTCCGAGAAAACTGCCAACATAGCGCGCAGGTCCACATCCTTGAGGACAACCTCAGCGGCATAGAATGGTTTGTGTCGCACGACCTGAATACTGTCGGGGACTTTCCCTGGTGCAATCGTTTCTTGGTCCCTTTGGTGCATATCGGCTTGGAAATGTCTGACTTTAGCCTTTAAGCCTACGATGGTCGTGGTTCCATCTTCCCACGACTCCCTGCTGTCATCGATGTACGCATGCGTTATGAACAATTCTGGGACTGAAATTCGATACTTGACTGTTGCCAAATGGCGCGCAAACTTTGGCGATAGCGACTTCTGGCGGTAAAGGGGACCCTGTCTGATTGGTAAGGATATCCCATTGTCAAATAATCCCCACCATGACCAAAAGCTGGCGAACGCTTTCGGAGTGAGGTGGAAGCTACTGGGGTGGGGATCGGGATAAGTCGGTCCCCGTCGAAGGGCTGAAATTATTGAAACAGAAAGGTGGATAAAATTTGACCGGAAACCGTGATAAGAATCGTGGTCGGCCTGCGCTCGTTTGAGACCTGCTAATAAGGATAGTTACAGGAAGCTCACCTGAGTCCCTGAAGGACCGATCTTCACTAATTGTACAGTGTGGTGTGGCCGGAAATGAAAAAACCGACAGTCATGGTCAAAGGGAGAACCTGTGCACTTGCTACATTCGAGCCTATCGCACGTACGCTCAAACTTAGCACCCACGCCAAAGCGAATGCCAGAGCACAGGTTAGCGCACATCTTCGTCCAGCCATTTCTTGCAACAGCGTGACCCTGTGCGTAGATGTCCCCAGAACCAGACACTGACTCCAACCTTGTAAAAGTGTAAACTACATTATACATAGGATAGTCTTGACTCACTTTGGTATGAGTATGGACATGGAGTCGCTGGTCACTTGCGCGAACTCCCTATCTTTGTTTTCAGATCCGATATTGATCTGTGGTTCGCCCTGCCAAGAAAGAGCGAAACCAGCACCATCATTATCCAAGATATAAGGATCGCGATTGCCTACTAAGATATGAACGTTTGCGAGCAAATATTTTGACCGTTCTCACCTTTGACATATAAACGGACATCCCCTTTAAACGAAATCTCAATTGTCCAGTGGAAAATCAACCTCAACTAAGAAACTCGTAAATCAGGCCACCTTGTGACAACGGATATCCTTACTTTGTCCCAGAACCCTATATGTGGAGACGGATCTCGAGTTTCTGGAGTTAAGCTATCTAGAAATCTGACAACATCCTGGATCGCTGGACCATAGCTAGTACCCCAGGCGAACGCGGTTGTCTTCTCCGTTAAAACAGATATGAGCGGGCGAGCGTATGTCTTCATCGGCATGAGGGCCTTTGGGACTTGAAGTACGAGAGGGGGACTGTGAGCAAAAACATCTTCGAGACCACCTACAGGACAAGGGATCCAATCAGTAGACTCAGGGGGACCTAATTCCTCGGCGATGACAAGGTTTGAGTCAAAAACAAGTGACGGAGAACCAGGGTCACCAGATTTGGAAGGAATATAAAGCAGCGGTAAAGGATAGTCGCGGAGTGAAATCTGAATAGTAGCAAGGGAGACGTTGAGATGCATCGGGATGAGCAAGGAATAGCAGGTTTCGTGGGGAAGTCCACTCCCTTGTTCGTGCAGGAAGGAAGTCAAGCATCCCGGGGAAAAGGTAGGGCGTTGAAGGTGTAGGTGAAAACCTGACAGAATAATACGAAGCAGTGGAGGGATGCGTAATGCTTTTGCAGGCTTAACGAGATCCGGAGCTTTCGTGGGGCGTTTTAATGGAATTGCACCATGGAGTTCGCGATGGACTAATTCTTCTCGAGCTATTCGTTCTTGAATGTGCTGGCGGAGCCTCGTCGTCCAATCTAGACTGTGTGCAAGATTCAAACGTTGATGAGCATCCTCGATGGAGACTGAATGCTCTTTGCCGAACTGATAGTCAGCGTTCAGAGGTGTGGCATCCGCGGCTACTGGGTTCCCCAACATGACTGCTATCGCCTTTGCATCGAAAGCTTCGTCCCGGCGAAGTCTGGCTTTGGCTGCGGCGAGACCAACCCTGAAATTAAATCCCAGCTGACTCTCGAAGGGATCGTCTACAGCCTCGAAGCAAAACATTCGACAACTGAAAGTAAAGTCGGGCACAAGTTTCGCAGACTCGGCCTCTGGAGTAGGGATGGGGCAGAATCTAGCGCTCCGGACTATGTGAGCTAGATGTTTGATCGCCTTCATGGTAACTACCATTGCAAGCTGAAGCTCAGCGAAAATGTAGCCAGAAGGAATCCGAATCCGAAGGCTGTCGATGTCGGCCAGAATTGGACCTTTCGAGGACGAAGTAAGTGACAATGTGCATCTGTGTAACCGAGCAAGTTCTTCCCAAGTTCTTCCGAGGATTGATGCCCCGAGGGTTGATCGCTGATTGACTGGGACCCATACGAGCAACGAATTGATAGAACAGCGGGCATGGTTAGGAGTGAGTGTCACATCGAAATAATTAACCCGCGCGACCGTAGTCTCATCCATGAACCGTAAACGCATCCGAATAGCTTTGACTGTGCCATGGACATTTAAAACGGTGGATGGCGCAGGGTGCGGTGGATATTCTGGGACCCTCGATGAGGTTGCGCACTGCTGGAGAGTTTGAACCGTTCGTAATGCAAGGAGAATTGAGTATATTAAACCGAGTTCGAAGTATATCAGTGCGTCATCCACGCTAAAAGTCACATCGTATGCGGCTCCTGTGGAATTGATAGGAGCTTTCAGCGCGAAGTTGATGTCTACATTAACGCCCTTGACCGAGAGAAGCTGTTTGGTATCCAGCAAAGGACTATCTCTCTCTGTGACGCGTGGATCATCCATTGAGAATTCGTCTGCCGCTGCGGCGCGTACGGTCGCGTTCCAGAGTATGAGCTTTCCGACAATCACATTCGCATCAGAAAGCTCGGAAATTCTGTTCAGGAAGGCAGTATCACCAAGTCTATCGACCGGTAAGGACAATTTTGCCCTAATCTGAGAGTACGACCCGGGAAGCGGGAGTGCGTGCCCCTGCTCCGCATTTACAGAACAGTACCGCAGTGAAAATCCTGTGCTGAACGCGACTCCGCGGGTAATATCCTTGTCCGCGTCGGGATTAATGTCAGAACCCGTTACGAATAGCACGAACCGCGCGACAGAAAATGAGAGAGTACAGCCCGGAGATGACAGTGATGAAGGATGGAGGGGTCCTGGCTGTGAGGAACGCCAGTGGACGGAAAGTAGCGACAGCAGCACACTCAGAACTCTAAGTCTCCCAGGGTGCCATAGCTCCACTATCCCAGCCTCCGTGCAGCAATGAAGGTCGACGAATAGAGTGCGAGTGTCCAACGTGGTATACACGAACCGATCGTCGTCGTTCGCCTCTCCGATGCCCGTTAACATTCCATTGGCTTCTACAGCTTCCATGGAGAATAGAGTTTCACTGCTCGCGCATTCTGAACCCCACCTAGACAAACGTCGAGCAGCAGTGTTTGAAGAATGAGCCCGTAGTCGCAAGAAGAGTGGGTACAAGAAGAAGGTGAAGGGGCATGTCACGTGGAACGGAAGGTCTCCGTTAAGGGGAAGATTCTGGGCCAAAGTCGCACCTATACGAAAGTCAGAGAAGGACGTAAACGTCATTCCTTCCGTTTCCAGTTCCACTGAGAATGGCTCCTCGGCTCCAGGAACATTGGCACATATAACGCGAACGAGTGTGCGCCCCACCCTCACATTCGCAGCAATTCGTGGAACCGGCGAGATGACAGTTGGCAAGAGGGGTACAGACTTTCCACCTGGCATATCCTTTGGAGAGCTGAGTTCCGAGATTGAATCGAACAGCATTTCATTCTGGTCTGTGAAGAATAGAGAAGTGATCTGGATCTCAACGCACACAAACGGTGGATTGGCATCGCAGCAAGGCCAAAGATCAGGAGACAACATCGACGGCCAATCCGACAGCGTAGCATCGACCGAAATAGAACCAGCAGATAAAACGGGAAGGTTGGACTGTGCCATCCCACTCAGCCTGTGTGCGGAAACTCCATGGACCTTTAGGCGAAACAAGAACGCTCGCGACGTAGTTGATGAATCCCTTCCTAGCCAAGTACGATGGGCGAAATTCACCGTTGCATTGCTGGGTTCGCAGGAGCAGGTCGTCTCCCTGAGGACAATGTTGTACTTGTGGCGACCAATTTTCCGGGATACAGTAACAGAATCCAGATCCAGACGGACAGCCGCAATCAGCGCAAGAGGCTTGAACATGGGTCAGTTAGCGCACACACTCGGACAATAGCGCAGTAGACACCTTTATGTTTTGCTTCTTCCGTTTCGGCACGATCTGGACACGAGCATCTGAAGTCACAGAAGACTCGGCAGTGTCAGCACATTACAAGTGAGACTGACGGAGTACTCACTGTACTGAAGGGACCCTTCAACCAGGGAGGGGCAGCTACACTAAGGGAACTAGAAGGAGGGATCGAGATATTCCCGGTCGCAACCCTGAAGCGTGAAAACCAACGCTGAAGATTGTCGGCATCCACATGAATGGCTCCAAGCTTGAGTTGAGTGTGAACGCTACATGGCTCAACTGTGCCGTCTCTTGGGCTAAAGCGGGCCGAGCCACTGACAAGAAACGACTCGGGTGAGTGTACTATTGCCCCATCGTCGGATACGCCTAAAATTTGAGTTAGCATCACCTAAACAAACCACTTGTTTAACGCACCCGTTTGCACTAAACTATCTGACGGGATGAAACCATGAATTTGTCGCACTACGAGATCATACGAGATGGAACCCGTCATCCGTCCTAACGTATCATTCCAGGTGCGGGTCCAAGTACGCTGTAGCCCATTTGAAAGACGTGACTTCCAGGCCCCCATCGCAAGGGCTCGTGCACTCAGCATCTGGTTGCTTGAAGGAGCATAGTCCCCACTTGGATGAAATTGAGGGCTCTGAGCGAAAGAAACATGGCCCTTGAACATAACATTCTGTACAGTGATTCGGACCTGAGGGGAGCCAACGTAAGAGACAACTGCTTGGTCGACATCTACTTGGACTGTTTCCATGAGCCTTGGGATGAAACGAATGATTTGCTGAAGCACAGCGGTTACGACAAGGCGAATGACAGGTCGAACCACAGGATCAAACACAACGTATAGACCTGACATTACGGACCATAGGTAGAGCGCCAAAGGAGACGGTGAAAGGCCCGCGAGCGTGAGCCCGCGTTTATGGGTTGCGCGTGACGGCAGTAGACGAGGGACTGGAGGGGGTTCGATCTCTAACGCAAAGCCTTCAATCCTGAAAGATAATCTCCTGGGACCATCGTCTGTGGAAGAGCGGTAGGAATACACAAAGCGATCAACGTGCCAGGTCCGACTGCCTTTACGAAAGTACAGGCCACGAATAGAGCGCAAGCTGACACTCCTGACCCGAATATGGCTGGAACAGCGCATGAGGACATATGGGGCGAGGTAAACGCGAGCGATGTATAAGAAGAAAAGCACACCGAGAGGCCAGCAGGTAAGTAAGATCCAAGAGGACGTGCTTGTCGGCCATTTGAACAAAAGCACCAAGCCAAGAGCAATACTAGCCAAAAGCAGCCGCAGGCGAAGTTGAATGGACGGCATAGTAGATGCGCACGGTGAACGAACCGCGGCAAAGGGTAATGTAATGAAAGGGAGGGTGGCGAATTTTCGAAGAGTGCTCAAGGAAAGGAACACACGTGACGCAACGAAGCACGAGAAAGTCATGTAGTTGCGTATCATAGTTTTACATGGCACATGTACGCTCATTCCCGTAAAGCAAGCGTCGCAGTCTCAAAACACTATCTGGTGAGGATACTGGCCCTTTGTAAGACCGAACGTTGCTTTCAGATACTTGGCCAGGTTCGCCTGCTTCTGAACGGCCGCGATAACAACCTTGTCCACCTCTTTCTGGTCCGCTGATTTCGCTTCAGGGAAAGGCTCTTTCGGCTTGGGCTTGCCCTCCTCGAAGAACTCTGCCTCTGCAGAAGAGGCACCCTTCACGGCAGCCTTGGAAAAGTATGCATCATTGATCTTGGGGTCAACCTACCCGGCGATCAAATCATGCCGTCGCTACGTTGTGGCAAGACCCACCTCGAGACCTTCGAGGTCAACCCTTGTCGAAGTGGCAATGACGTATGCTTGGTTCACCCTCCGCAAGGGAACACCATTGATCTTGTAGGGGCCAGTCACCAACAACAACCCGCTCTCCAACTGTTTCAAGAAGACCACTCTCTTTCCCCTGAACCGGCCAGCAAGTACGATCAGGACGGACCCTGGAACGATAGATGGACGAAGCTTGGTGGGCCTGGGTGATTTGCGACTTTTCTTCGGTTGGCGAACATCATCTGCGGGGTAGTAGCGGGGTGCTTTTGATGTGGGTACAAGACGGGTGCTGCCGTTCTTCTCGCCGCCAATCTGGACCTCTTTGGTCGCAGGAACTTCTGGGTCTTTTTTTTTTAGGCCCTTCGAACCACGGCGAGCAACGGCCTGGGGACGCCGGGCGGGAATGCCGGGTGCGAGTTGTTTGCTGCGGGCCATCTGACAATGCTCGTGTCAGTGCCAATACATCCAGAGTGCCCATGAGACATCCAAAGGAAATGGCTCTCGCACGGAACCAAAGGGTGGTACACGAGTATGTCGACATGGATATATCCCGTCGGTATGAACGAAATGGCACTCACCGGTCGTTTGTCTTGAGGATTTTGTTGTCGAGGTCGTCAATCGCCACGATGAGGGTATCAGCAGTGATGGTGTGTCGGAGTTTAATCCGTGGGAACTCTACTATGGTCGCTGATCCCGCGAATAGGGACGGAACCCTGGCGTGGGAGTCGGGGAAGTAATTGATGGAGTTTTGGACTTGAAACTTGATATTATACCACCCCAGTCTCATATACCCATGTCTGTGAACGGCACTCTGGAAGGTACAAGATTCCAGCACTCCTTAGATTCCGCCCTCTGATGTCACTGAAAGATCCACGAATGGTCATCTGGTTTGACATAGACAATACACTCTATTCTGCTAGTACCAAGATATCGCATGCAATGGGCGAACGGATTCACGGTAGGTTTCCTCTCCGAATAGACGCATGCTGTTCCTGGACGTATTCCTGGAGCATACTTCGTCTCCCTAGGCCTCGACGAAGCTGAGGCATCGGAACTACACCACAAGTACTACAGGCAATACGGACTTGCTCTACGCGGCCTCACACGGCATCACGACATAGGTAATTACATCAAATAGCTGCATTGAATCTGATGACGAGCCGTCTACCGCTCAGACCCCCTTGACTTTGACCAGAAATGTGACGGCACACTACCTTTGGAAGAACACATCAAGCCGGACCCGAAGTTGAGAAAATTGTTCGAAGACCTAGACAGGACAAAGGTACGCGTATGGGCCCTGACAAATGCATACAAGAATGTATGTCCTGCAAACGGAGAGTGAGCACGGGTCCTGACAGACATACCAGCATGCAAATCGGGTACTCGGGATCTTGAATGTCCAAGATCAAATAGAAGGACTCGTTTACTGTGATTACGAGCGGCCATTCTTTACCTGCAAGCCAGAACCAGAGTACTTTCAAAACGTAAAGGTTTACCGCTGCCTTATCTCGACCTCGGAACTGAATCATGCCTGCCATTCCAATAGGCTATGAGGATCGCTAACATTTCTGATGCCTCAAGATGCTTATTCATAGACGACAGTAAACTGAACGTGGTTGCTGCTCACAAGCTGGGGTGGGGCCGATGCGCACACTTCCATGAAACGGGATTGGACGTCGTGGAGGGTGGGAGGAAGGTGACATTGGGAATCGGTGGCAGCTCAGCCGCAAATGCGGAAGGGATCACAGTGATCAATGATTTAGAAGAGCTGAGGATGATATGGCCTGATGTCTTTTTCAACTGATGGTAGATATGTGGAAAATGGAAAATGTAACAAGACATGTAAATAGACGATCATCGTCAGAATAACATGACGGCCACAACCTGAGAAGCCTCGTTCACCTCCAATATCACACCATCGTAACCATACAGTCCTGCAAGAATCTATGAATAAACCCTTGGTAACGAGTTACTGATCTTACTTGAAGTTGCACTCGGCAACGTGATGTTATCCTCGTATTCAGTACGATCATGCACCATTGATGGTGGAGGATCTCTCGGGCTGAGAAAATGACTGATCGCTTCAAACTGAGATATTCAATATATTG
>JBBPTP010000908.1:0-12127 GCA_038094195.1 Pulveroboletus aff. carminiporus | reverse complement strand
GGTTTTGATATGAAGATTGATAGCTTCTAACCAAACCTTAGCTCTGACTTTCCATGGAGTGAAGTGTCTGGTTACCCAAGCAGTCATGATCCATTAGGCCAAATCATATATAGCAAGGGCTTCCTTTTTTGATTCATCAAGGACAGCCAGTCTGGACTCTAGTGTAGGAAGAAATGTCTTTTCAATTGATGGATAAGCTTGTGGTTCATATCCTAGTATCAATGAGAAAGAGAAAACCTTGGTGGATGAATGGAGAGCAGTATTATGGATGAATTCAGTGGTGGTAAGGAGATCAGTCCATTTTCTTGGCTGGTTCATTGTAAAGACAGTTTGACATTGTACTTGAGGAGTCTAGCTAACTCTCTGGTGAAGGCTGAGGTAAACTAAGGATCTTGATCTGAGATAATTGAGTCATGAAGGCCAAATCCTTTGAAAACAAAGTCATGAAAGAGTTGGGCAACTCCTTCTGTTATAATTGTTTTTTTGCAAGGGGCAAGAATTACCTCCTTAGCAAGCCCATGGTCAATTATGACCATAATAGAATCATAACCTTTAGATTCTGGAAAATCAGTGATAAGATCAACAGAGATCTGTTTAAATGATAGAGTGGAATGTGATAGAATTAGAGAGAGGGTTGGTACAGTGGGATGTGTGTTGACCTTGTTTTGGAGTCCAATCAGTGAGGGCAGACCTGAAGAAAAGAAGGTTGTCTTTTTCAAGACCTTTAATGGCATGAAGTACTAAAGGATCTCCTTTGAATGAGGAGTGGACTAGTTCAGCAAGTTTGATATCAAATGTATGGATAATGACAGGTTCTGATAGAATAGAGATATAAACATTGTTTTCTGAGATATCCACCTCTAGATTTCATAACAAGGCATCAGCTAGGTCCATCTGTGTTTCAGAGGTTACTTTCCACTGGATGTCAAAGTCCTGAAGGAATAATCTCTATCTGGCTTGGTGACAAGATAATTTATGGGGGTCTTTCAGATAGAAAAGATTTTTGTGGTTGATGATAATGGTAATGGAGTGGTTGATGCCAAGTAGATAGTGTTTCCACTTGTTGAGGGCAAGGATAACAGCAAGTAGTTCTCTATTATAGATGTCATAATTTCTTTCAGCAGGAATGAAGATCTTGAAGAAGTACAAGCAGGAATGAAGGTTTCTATTTGCATCAGTTTGCATTAAGACTGCTCCTGCAGTGATGAAAGAGGTATCAGTCATGACAGTGAATGGCTTATTTAAATCAGGAATATAGAGGACTGGGATGAATGAGAATATACTGGTTAACTGGTCAAAGGCATGTTGCTGTAGCTGGGTCCAGTCTTATGGTTGGTTTTTCTGAGTAAGTAGGTTTAGGGGGGCGACAATGTTGAAAAAATTAGAGATGAATTTCTAGTAAAAATTGGCAAACTCCATGAATGATTAAACTCCTTTAACTGTGGTCAGAGGTTTTATGAGCTAATGGCTGAGAGTTTCACCAGATCCATCTTGGCCAAACCATTGCCCACAATGATACTGAAATAATCCTAAACCTCTGAGGCATAGCCATCAAGAGGCAATAGTGATTGTCCAAGAGAAGTGTCTTGTTACTTTTGTGGTATCCTTTACCAAGTGGGTTTGACTTGACCTAGCTAGCTTAAATATGCTAGGGAACCAGTATTATAGAGTAAAGATGATCTTATTGTGAATAGAGAAAAACTTTAGAAAAGACTTGGTTAGAGTCTTTCTGGCTCTACAGGGGTTATATATATACTCTACTAATATTTGTATCTATGGATATCTCATCTAGAGATATCCTGTGTAGTCCATGAGTTTACAATGCATATCTAATAAGTAAGAATGGAAGAGAAGCATAAACATATGTCTAAGGTGTGTATTTAATGTAAATGAGAAGCATAGATGTGGCAGAATGAAAGACATAGCCTGATGCCTCAAGTATCAGGTGTAGTTCATCTATGATCATGACTCATAAGAATAGAGGTTGTGATGATCATAAAGCATGACTTCATCAAGAGTGATAATTGTAAAGTTGTGAAAGTGTGAATAAGTGAAATGTGACCATGTGCACATGTGAAGATGTGACAATGTGAAATTAAAGAGTAATCAGTAAAACCAGTACTGATAAGATAAGACTTAGGAAAATGATTATCTGTGTTCATAGTCTGTATTTGTAGTGCTTGTAGCTTCAGTAATCATAATGCACTATAGCATAGAGTGTACCTATAACAGATACCCAGGAAATTAATCTGGGGAACATTGAAACTGCACTTGACCAACTTCAGGAATAGTTTGTATTCCTTTAGTTATTGGAGGACATGATGAGTTCTTTCATGATGTAGATCTAGATCATCTTTTATACAGATTCCCATGTCATCCATGTAGATTTTTAGCCAGCATTCAGCAATCATATTGGCAAAGATGTGGTTCATGAATGTTTAAAAGGTGGGAGGAGCATTGCTGTAATCAAAGAAGAGTACTGTAGGTTCAAACAAACTGAAGGGAGTGATGAAGGCCATTTTCCATTGATCTTCTTTCTGAATATGAATGCTGTTATATTCCCATCTGATATCAAACTTGGTGAAGATATTTGCATCTTTCATGTTATCAATGAGTTCTGAAATAAGGGTATGAGCATTGAGGTATTGATAGTCTTGATAGAGTTACAAGGATCCATCTTTCTTAGGGATGAAAAAGAATGGTGCTACCTAAGAGAACATAGATGGCACTATTCATCCAGACTTTAGATGTTTAGAGATGAAATCTTGGCAAGCCTCATGCTCCTTTAGATTAAGATAGTAGATTTTGTCTATTTTCAGCACAAAAAATGGTTTAAGATTGATGACATGGTCATAAGGGCAATGCTCTGGGAGTTTGTCAAAGGTCTGTTCAGCAAAGACATCCTTGAAGTCTTCACACCATGTTGGAAGAACAGTCTGAGTCTTTTCCTATTGTTGCTCCAGTTTTATGGATAGAGTGATTTTGCTGATGTTGGCCTTTTCCAGCTCTTCTCTGGAGAGGTACTCATGAAGAGACACAACATCCCAAGAAGAACCAAAGAGGTTGACATTCTAAATATCTTCTTCATTGTTTTCTTTCATAGTTAGTCTTTCTTGATTTTAATCAATCTTTGAGTTCCATTTCTTTAGCCAGGATATTCCAAGGATAATTTGTGAGGTTTTGAGCTGAGTGATCATCAATCCAATATGTTCTCTATGATTATTGATGGCCAAATCCATTCATGCTTTATGTTTGATAATACCTCCTTGGTTTTCAGTTCTGTCTACATTGAGTGCAGCAAAAGATTGTTTCAGGGATATTCTGGAGAATCAGTGTTGTTTTACAAGATTTGAGTCAATGAAATTTCCTGTTGCCCCTGAGTTGATAAGGGCAATGGTCTCAATGATTTCTTTTTCAGTATGTAGCCCAACCAGGACATGCAGAGTTCACTCATTGGTTAATGCTATGAATACATGGGATAGACTATGAGAAAGAGATTTGGAGGGTCTGTAGGATCTGCTTTAAGTCTTTCCCTTTTTCTTTAAGAGACAAGATGTATGAGTTGATTGGGTCAACTGATTTAGAGATGGTTTTAGCTTGAACTTGGATAGTTGAAGGTCTAGAGGGAAAAGTGATTCTGCAATTCTGTGCTGAGTGTCCAATCTTCTGACACTTGAAGTATTGATTCTCTTGATGCATTTAGCTCATTCAGTGGAGATGAGCTTCTTAAGATGGATGGGATCAACATTCATGGCATTTGGATCTCTAGTACAAGCAGACAAAGAAGAGGTTGAGTTGGACACATGATGGACCCCTCTCTTGAGGTCCTTAATCTTCATGAGCTATTGGTGATATGTCCTCATCTTTTCAATCTGATCCTGGATTGTGGTGGCAGGTTTCTCAGTTCCAAGGATCATGATGGCAAGTTTCTGGTCTAGCCCCATAGAGAAGTCATTGATAAGGGCATGGTCTTTGATTACTCCAGCTTTAGCTGCCAGAGCTTGGAACTGGGTGATATATTCTTGAAAGCCATCATCTTTCTTGGTCTTAGTTTGGATGAGGTGATGTAATTTCATTCAAGCCTTGGCTTTAGAATTGAATGAAAAGAAGGTGGACTGGAAATCTTTGATAAACTTGTCAAAGATTTTCTTGATGACATTAACTATGGCATCTCCTATCTTGTCATACCACATTTTGGAGAACTGAATTCCTCTGCCTTTACTTGTCTTGTTTAGGCAGATTGTTACAATCCTTTTTCTTTCCTCATCCATCACCTGAAACAACTACAAGCTATAAACAACCCTATACAGGATTGCTAGTCATCGAAGTCAAAAGAGAAAAACATAGAAGGGTTGAATCAAGGAATTCCCCACTTGTAGTGATGGATATCAGAAGAGAACTTGATTGGGGACTTTGCATCAAAGTCCTGGGTTTATATACTACATGGGGTGTGTACTTATTTGTACATATTTGTGTAAGTAAATAGTCTGTATATGGAATCATATATCCATAAAAGATAATGAGGCTATGCATAATGAGTCCTTGTGACTTGGAACATATCCGTGCATAGGTTTGTGACTTGCTTCTTTAATATATGGAGATTAATAGCATGCAGTGTGGCAGAATGGAATCATAAGGCGTGTTGGACACATTGTCCAATATGATCATGTGAATAGAAGTCAAGGGACTTCTAGATGGAAATGAAATGTGTGTTGGTGATTCATAACAAGAGTGGGTCAAGGGTTTATTGCCCTTGATGTGTGACTTGACTTAGTGGAATAAAGCAAGTGTGCTTAGTAAGCTGCTTAGTCAGTGAGCTTAGTTATTGCTTGAATGAAAAAGTGTTAAGTCCCGAAGGACAAGGTATTGCATTAGGTAGCATTTGTAACATCACCCTACTCTGCTTGGTACAACCTGCTGTTCTTTTGGAAATAACCTATACTATTTGGTCCCATTTCTTACTTATTATTTCTTCTTTAAATCTGTGACTTATACTACTATGAATCCACTCTATGACAAGTTGTCTCATTTCTTTCTGTTTCTCTTTTACTTGTCAAGAATGCTTCCTTTTCAGTTGATTCTCTTGTATCGACTTCATAGTTTCAGTCACTTATATGATTCCTTACTGTTCTATAACTTTCTACTGCAGCTTAGTCAATCTGCAGTTCTTTTTCATTTATATCCTTCTAGGTCTGGCCCTGTAGTAAATTGGCTGTCACTACTTAAATGTAGCATTAGCATGTACAGCCTCTTTTTTTCACTTCAAATCTACTGTTATCTGTTAAGCTTGGCCCGGGTAGGGACAAGCAAAGCCCTTCAAAGGTATTGGGGATGACGGTAGATGAGGAGTCATGCGATCAAGGCAACAATGACGAGGAAGGGTCATGCTATACGAGCAACGACGGCAAGGGTATGAGGAAGTCATGCACAGAGCAACGACTTAAGTACGAGGAAAGATACTACTGTGGAGGTAGCCCAGAGATTCAGGGAGTGTCCAATCAATGTGGAGAACAAAGACACACAGGAGACGAAACAAGGGAGCTAGATTGGAACAGCTATTCAAGTACAAGTAAGGATACTTGAAGGGAGCTCTAGCTTAGGGAAACGGGGATAGAGCTACAGGCGGATATAAGTAGTGATGGTTGATATGCTGAGTAAGCAGATCACATGATGATATGGAATATGATGGAATGTAATAGAACAAGGAAGAAGAACCCGAGAAGACTGCAAGGGTTCTCATGGAACAAGATAGAAAGTCATGGAACATGGAAGAAGAAGGTTCCTGACTGTGAAGGTACTCATGTGACCATAAGGGTACTCACATGATGACTAGGTAAAGATAAGAAGAAACAAGGTATGCATGAGGCGATAGATAGCTACATGTGGATGGGAGTTTGAGGAAGTCTGAGGTGGGCGAGGACGGAGATAAGATACATGTTGATGGAGTAAGAAGGAGACAAAGGATGAGGATGAGGAGATAAGGGTGAGGATGAGGACGAGGACGAGGAGATAAGGATGAGGATGAGGACAAGGACAAGGAGATAAGGACAAGGATGAGGACAAGGACAAGGATGAGGGAATGACGAAGACGAGGGTAGAAATACAAGGTCAAGGATGTGATACAGGTGAGTCCGAGGTGTTGATACATATATGCCATTGAGGCCAAGGTGGAACGAGGATGAGCGCACAAGGATGGAGTTCAGATGAAGGCCATAAATAGATGAAGACTAGGAACACAGATAGGGGTCTAGATCATAGACAAGGATGAATGTAGTCTTGAGGTGTGAGGACGATGTTGATTATGTCAAGGAAAAGAGTATAGGGGCTAGGAATAGGGGAAAATGTAACATTATCTTGCCTAGCAAATAAAGTCTGTTCAAGGATGTTGCAACTCTTTGTGAGCTCCTCCCTTAGTTAGACCTCCCTTGAGTTGAGTTATTCCTAGCATTAAGTGCTAGGTCTAACAAAAGATTCAAAGTCATTTTCATTCCTTCTGTCATTGGAGTAGGACCATCTCCTCATCACCATAGCACCTAGTACTATTAGATCACCTCTCAGCAAAGAGGAAGATCAACCAGAAATCCAGACATTCTCTAGTTGACAGATTGCTTTGTCATCATTCCAGTCAATCAATTTAACTCTGTATCCTAAAACCAGATGTATCTATCAATTAGGTATGTACATACTTAGTAACCCAGCCCTCATCCAGTTGCAGCACACCTAGAATCTTAGCACCCCAACCTCTTTCTCAGATCACTATAGAAGCTCAACGCTCTCTATGTTTGTAGCATCAGTTTTTCCCACTTTCAGGTCACTCTAGGTTCACTCGTGTCTGTTATGTTTTCCCCTATTCTAACCTCTATATTCTTTTCCTCAACATTAATCAACATCATCATCATTGTCGTGCCACCATGACTCCTCCTCCTCATTATCTTGTTCTCTATACTCATCCCCACCTAATCATCATCCTCATCCTTGTCCTCATTCCATCTTCATCAACACATACTTGTCATCCTAAATTTCTCATCTTGTATTAACATCAAAGTCCACTATCCTCATTCTTATGTTCATCTACCCTTGTCCTCATCTGCATCCATGTCTTCTGCTCCATCCTCGCTCAGCAGACTTAACCATTAACATGTATCATATCTCCATCCTCACTTACCTCAGACCCTGTACCACCACCTCAGACATCCCCATCCTTGTATAGCTATCTATCACCTCATGCATACCTTGCTTCTCTCTTATCTTTGCTTAGTCATCATGTAAGTACCCTTATAGTCACATGAGTACCTCCACAGTCAGGAACCTTCTTCTTCAAACGCTCCTTGACTTTCCACCTTGTTCCATGAGAACCCTCACAGTCTCTTAGGTTCTTCTTCACTGTTCTATTGTATTTCATTATATTCCATCCTTGTCATGTAATCCACTTACTCAGTGTATCACCCATCCCTACCTGTAGCTCTATTCCCATTTTCCTAAGCTTGAGCTTCCTTTGGATACCATCATTTGTATCTTGGTAGCAGTTCAATACTAGCTTTCCTTGTTTCATCTCCTGTGTGTCTTCACTCTCCACATTGATTGAGCACTCCTGGAACCTCTGGGCTACCTTCATGATAGTATCATTTATCTTTACTAAGTTGTTACTTTTTGCATAACTTCCTTGTATCCTTGTTGTTGTTGCTCAGTTAGCATGACATATTCTCATCATCATTGCCTTAGTCACATGACTCCTCATTTTACATTGTCCACACTATCCTTGAAGGGCTTTGCTTGTCCCCACCAGGGCCAAGCTTAACAGTGTCCATCATGCAAGTGTCCATCCTGTCCTGTGTTCATCGAAGGCTGATCCACCTCTATT
Organism: Pulveroboletus aff. carminiporus; assembly: GCA_038094195.1. Taxonomy (NCBI): domain Eukaryota; kingdom Fungi; phylum Basidiomycota; class Agaricomycetes; order Boletales; family Boletaceae; genus Pulveroboletus; species Pulveroboletus aff. carminiporus. Next base: position 4,266 of record JBBPTP010000908.1, on the reverse strand, counting down.
TGTGCATATCCAGTCCTATCCGTACCTGGACTAACTATCCAGTTACACTATCCACCCTACCTAATATCTGACTTATCTCAGGACTAGCAACTGAGATGAGATGGTTAGTACATTACCATATGTTTTCTTGTGTCCTGGCGTTGCAACACTCATTTCTATCATTTCTATCTCACCTGTCAATACTTTGACATTGACATATGTTTCACCTTTTTCTGACAGTCCTGGAAAATACCTGGACTATAAATCCCTGTACCTGCCTTGTGCAATATACCTTTCATTTGGGTCACCATCTATCAGTCTCATCTTCATTTGTCATTGTTGTTGTCATCACTCATCTCAATCTGGTCCTTGTCCTAGACCAGTTTTCATTCAATCCACTTCGCTTTCAATCTGGAATTGACTGGACTGACCCTTCTGGTGCTGGGCCTACATCTAGTTACCCCTCCTCATCTATCTACCTTTGCTGGACCCCTCTAGGAATGAGCATAGCTCACTCCCTTCACTCCTTCTTTGTGATAGACCCTTTGGAAACTTACCCTACCACACCACTTATCATTCTTACATCGCTACACCTAGATCATCTAGTCCCATCTTTACCAGTCCTCCATCTAGTCCTTCACCCAGTCCTTCATCCAGCCCTTCACTAATCATCATGTCTACCATCTGATCAGAAGTTAAAGCAGTCCTCCCAGCAGACTTTTTGGGCAAACCAGATGAGTTCACCCAATGGATTAAGATAATGAATGCCTACTTCACAGTCAATAAGTTAATTTATTCTGATGATACTACCAAGATCTTAACCTGCCTAAACAAGATGAGTAAGGGCAGGGGAATTCAGTTCTCCAAGATGTGGTATGACAAGATGAAAGATGCTACAGTCAATGTCATCAAGAAAACCTTCAATAAGTTCACTGAAGACTTTCAGTCCACCTTCTTTCCATTTGACTCCAAAGCTAAGGCTTGAATGGAGTTACATCACCTCATCCAAATCAAAACCAAGAAGAATGATGGCTTTCAAGAATATATTACCCAGTTCCAAGCTCTGGCAGCTAAGGCCAGAGTAACCAAAGACCATACCCTAATTGATGACTTTTCTATGGGTCTTGATCAGAAACTTGCCATCATGATCCTAGGAGCTGAGAAATCTGCTGTAACAATCCAGGATTGGATTGAGAAAGTAAAGACATACCACCAGCAGCTCATGAAAATTGAGGACCTCAAGAGAGAGGTCTGCCACACATCCAACTCATCCTCCTTCACTTATATCAAAGATCCAAATGCTATGGATGTTGATGCTGTCTATCTTAAGAAGTTGACCCTCACTGAATGAGCCAAGTGCATCTGAAAAAACTGATGCTTCAAGTGCCAAAAGTTTAGACACTGCACAAAATTATAGAGTCACCTTCCCTCTGAAACCATCCACTGCCCAGATCCAAACTGCATCAACTAGTTCATCTCCACCTTTCTCTGTCACAACTACAACCACCATTGCTTCTCCTTCCACCAGACCAATTGACCCAATTGACTCATATATCTCTTCTCTGAAAGGAAAAGAGAAAGATCTGAAGCAGATACTCCAAACACTTCAAATCTGCTTTCACAAGGAAGCCAAAATGCTTAACCAGGATTTTTGAATGGAAAAGGATGCCCAATGTCTCTTTCTCATAGTTTACCCATATATTTGAAGCTTTGACCAATAAGCAAATCTTACATATCCCAGTTCAGCTATATACTGAAAAACAAACCGTTAAAACCATTGCCCTCATTGACTCAGGGGCAACTGGAAACTTTATTGACTCAAGTCTTGCCAAATGACACTGGTTCTCCAGGATATCTCCTAGCAGCCCTTAATGTCAACAGAACTGAAAACTAAGAAGAAATCATTAAATATGAAGCATGTATAAACTTGGTCATCAATGACCACAAGGAACATATTGGTCTGATGGTCATGCAACTTAAGTCTCCACAGATTATCTTTAGAATGCCCTGGTTGAAGAAATGAAATCTAAAGATTGACTGGACTCAGAAAAAAGTAACTGTGAAGGAAAATGACAAAAAAGACATTCAGAATGTTGACCTTTCTGGATCTCTCTGGAATGTTGTGTCTCTTCATGAGTACCTCCCTGGGAAAGAGCTGGAATGGGCCAACATTGGCAAGATAACACTGTTCATGGAGTTAGAACAGCAACAGAAGAAGTCTCTAACCACCCTTTCAAGATGATGCAAAGACTTTAAAGATGTCTTTGCTGAACAAACCTTCAATAAACTTCCAGAATACTGTCCTTATGATCATATCATCAACCTCAAACCATCCTTTGTTCCAAAGATAGGAAAAACCTATTATCTTAACCCAAAAGAGCATAAGGCTTGTCAAGATTTCATATCTGAACATCTCAGGTCTGGATGAATAGTGCCATCTACCTTTCCTCAGACAGCACCATTCTTTTTCATTCCTAAGAAAGATAGATCTTTATGACCCTGTCAGGATTATCAATACCTCAATGCCCACACCATTCAGGATGTGTTAGATCTAATGCTTGATGCTAGGGATAACTTTAACTCAAGGGAGGTCTGACCAAGAAAGAAGCTCATGAAGAGTCACAACATCCTTGGACAAACTTATTTACTAAGCAAAGATGACAGTAGATTCAAAGTGAGGAAAAGAAATACATGATGTCTGACTACAGTTTAAATAGTGATCACTATTTGACTATAGGGCCAGCCTAGGAAAGATATAAAAGGAATAGACACTACAGATTATCTAAGCCACAGTAAAACCAGATGAAATCATATGGAATGGTTGTAACAAAAGGAACTACAAGGCTGACATAAAAGAGTCAGCTGAGGAGTATGAGTTCAAGATACTATTAGAAAAAACAATGGATGAAAGACAACTTATCCAGAAGCTAGATCATAGAAGAACTAGGTGAGGATGAAAAGGAGATACTAAGAGTAAGAAATGTCTATATATATAGTAGATTATTTCCAACAGGACATTAAGTTGGGCAAATGAAAAAAGAGTAATAGAGAAACAAAGGAAAAGTATTGTAACAGAACACCTATCCACTTTTCCTTATCTTAGAACTGATTGATGACATGAAGGATGCCAATATTTTCACTAAGTTTGATATCAGATGGGGATATAATAACATTCATATATGGAAGAAAGACCAATGGAAAATGGCCTTTATCATCCCATTTGATCTATTTAAATCAACTGTACTCTTCTTTGATCATAGCAACACCCCACCTGCCTTTCAGACATTTATGAATCACATCTTCATTGATATAATTGTAGAGTGATGGTTGAAAATCTATATGAATGACATGAAAATCTGTACAAAAGACAATCTGAATTTACATCATGAAAGAACTTGTCATGTACTCCAGAGGCTAAGAGAACACAAACTGTTCTTGAAATTGGCCAAATGTAGCTTTGACATTTTCCAGATTAACTTCCTTGGTATCATTGTGAAAAATAGTTTAGCCAAGATGGATTCAGTGAAACTCTCAGCCATTAGCACATGGAAACCCCTGACCACAGTTAAAGGAGTTTGGTCATTTGGTTTGCCAATTTCTATCAGAAGTTCATCCCTAACTTTTCCAATGTTGTCACCCCCCTAATGTTACAGGTGCACTCTATGCTATAGTGCATTACAATTACTGAAGCTACAAGCACTACGAATACAGACTAAGAATATGGATATTCATTTTCTTAAGTCTTTATCTTATCAGTACTAGTTTTACTGATTACTCTTTATTTTCACATCTTCACATATCCACATGTACACTTGGTCACATTTCACAATTTCACTATTTCATGACTTCACAATTATCACTCTTGATGGAGTCACACTTCATGATCATCATGACCCCTATTCTTATGAGTCACAATCATAGATAAACCACACCTGATACTTGAGGCATCAGGCTATGTCTTCCATTCTGCCACATCTATGCTTCTCATTCACATTAGATACACACTGTAAACTCATGGACTACACAGGATATCTCTACATAGATGAGACATTCATAGATACAAACAACTAGTAGAGTATATATACAGTGACCTCAAAAACTGTTGCAATGTTTCACTAATCTGAACTGTCTGCTGTGTAGTGTCCGAGTGTGTGGGAATTCTGCTTAGTCATAGTTAGACGAAATAAGGTACACACTCTTGGCTACAAATGGAGCTACTGATTATGTAATTTGGCTTAGTGGTTCCTGAGATATGGCCATTTTAAGATGGTGACTTTATTGCAACAG
>JBBPTP010000907.1:0-12145 GCA_038094195.1 Pulveroboletus aff. carminiporus | reverse complement strand
CTTATGATAATGTAGGAGCCATCCACAAAAATCACTGTGACTCATGATAATCAATGGATGATGATACTGAAATCACATGGCAAAGTGAGGAATCCTAATTTTTTTTCCATGTTTATATTTTACTACTATGACTCGGCAACAATTATGGATGCTGGAGGACATGATGAACTGTCTCAAGGAGTTGGTGCCCACACACTATTCTATAGATACCTATGGTGGTAGGAATGTCATTTTTGTGACATCACAGTTACTTATTACTCTTAGACACAGTCTATCTTAGTGATAAAGGACATGAATCATCAGCAAACTTTGACACTGACCCACCATGCTTATCTAGTGGCCCAGCAAGTGACAATACATCATACCAGAAGTCTTGTGCCCAAGATTCCTCCATGAACACTCAGTGCATCACTGATCCATGCACTCTCCCTGATGAATGTGTGACTGCTATCACCTCCCTGTCTCATACCATGTACTCACTGAGTTTACATACCATTTCAAGTGTACCAGACCTCACAGATGAACCCCAACCTAATAAAAAATGCTTCGTCACAAGAGGTACTTTTAGTGTTGTATATTACTGTCCTCATATGATGGGAGGGGAGGTGAGTGTACTCACTTGGGCTTGTCAATTTAATCAATGTGATCTGTCACAAGGTTGCCATGAAGGTGGCCATATTTCCCTTGGATCTCAATGATAAAGAAATAGAAAAGGTAAAATGAGTGAGTGGTAATCATTCATACACACACTCAGCATTGGTGCAATACATGTAATTCATTGACTTGCCACCACCTTCAGATGCTGAGATGTGAATTTGGGATCTAGAGAAGACTAGACCATCCTAAAATCATGCCATTCCTTGGAAAAACACACGGCACTGGCTTTAGGTTTGATAATGATTGCCTAGTCTCAATGTGGATGCCAAGAGAAACACTTCATATGTATATCAAGAAATACACAGACATGCTTGGAACGTCTTGTCTCATCCAACTAGTTAGTGCATAAGTTCATGTCTTATATTCGAATTCACAGACTAGTGAATACAGATCAAGAACATAGCAAATGGGCTAAGCTACTGTGAGTTGGAAAATGTGAAGTGGATGGGATGTATTGTAATACCTTTGAATAGTACATTCTGAAAAACTCTACCTTTTGAGTTATATTGTTCATAATAACCTTCACCCTGTGCATTATAACTGTCTGGCTCTGATACTGTATAGACTCACCCAATTGTCTGCTATACAGAGAAATGTGCTTCTTGATGATGAAGGCAATGCACGAATAGATGGATTCAGGCTTTTCCAAGTGTTACTCTTTGTGGGCTACAACTTGTCTTATCTCCATACCATATTGGTTTATCCAGGGGCCATAATGTGGACTGCTCCAGAACTTTTGCACCCAGAGCTATATCCACAATGGAACCATGAGCCCAGGGCTTCATTTAACAGTGATATATATGCTTTTGGACATGTGGTTCTATTTGTACATTTAGAGATAATTGTTACGATTTTATACCTCCATTCCCACTTACTGCTCATATCGCTGGCTTCACAAACAATCCGCTTCAGTATCCTCCAATCAGGATATCAATCTTTTCTTATTTGCTTATCTCCTTTTGCTCCGAAACTCTTGGTCCTCTAAGACCGCTTCCACTTTCACCCTTCTAATTCTGACAGTCGGAGTCCTGTAAACGTGTGTGCAACAGCAACGGACAATCCCTCCCAAATCTGATTCTCTTTATACCAGATTCGTAATCCTGATTACCATAGTTCTTTCTATCGACTTCCATGGTGTTCCACTTGTTCCTTACCTAAGCATTATCGCTGTTCACTACTTAAAGTCATGCTCTTGTAGTAGTTAGAGCATTCTCGATCTTCTGCAATCTACCTAGGTTGCTCCTCTGTTCAGTCTGTGCCCTCTTGTCTATCCTGCTGTGAGAATCCAAGCTGCCCGACTGGCAGTCTTGTCCTAGTCCTAGTTCTAGTCCTAGCCAGAACCCTTGCTAGTGCTTTGTGTTACAGGTGCACTCTACGCTATAGTGCATTACGATTACTGAAGCTACAAGCACTACGGAAACAGACTACGGATACGGACTACGGACACTCTTAAGTTTTATCTTATCAGTACCGGACTTACTGATTACTCTTTATTTTCACATCTTCACATGTGCACAAAGTCACATATCACTTATTCACCATTTCACAACATCACGATTATCACTCTTGATGGAGTCACGTTTCACGATCATCACGACCCCTATCTTTATGAGTCACAATCATAGACAAACCACACTTGATGCTTGAGGCATAAGGCTATGTCTTCCATTCTACCACATCTATGCTTCTTATTCACATTAGATCCACACCTTATGTGTATGTTTATGCTTCTCTTCCATTCTTACTTATTAGATACGCATTGTAACATCATGGACAACACAGGATATCTCTAGATGAGGCATCCATAGATACAAACACTAGTAGAGTATATATACGACCCATGTAGAGCCAGAAGACTCTAACCAAGTCTTCCTGGAGTTTCCCCTATTAACAATAAGACTATTATCATCACTCCTCTATAAGCAGTACTCAGTCTGCTAGACCTCTAGTTCCTAGCTTGTAAGCAAAGCTAGTCAAAGTCAAGCCCTTGGTAAAGGATACCACAAGAGTAACAAGACACTTCTCTTGGGCAACTACTATTGCCTCTTGATGGCTATGCCTCAGGGGTTTAGGGCTGTTTCACTTTGCATGAGCAATGGAATTTCGTACATCGTCTCGACGTAACAAAAGATCGAGAATCTCCCTTCGTCCCTCCTATCCAGGAGTAGGACGCCTCCAGTACCTATCATGTCCAGAAGAGCTTTCAGACCACCTCTCAGCGAAGAGGAAGAACCTTCCCAGCCATCTCCAGTCCAGCTCCCAGAAACTTCCAGACGTCGCATCGCTGGATCCTCAGCATCATCCAACCCAGTAATAGCACCTCATGCCCATCATAACCCTCTGCTTTTAACCTCCCAGTTCACTTCAATAAATCTTCCCAGATCACCATCCCCCCAAAATGTCGAGTTTCATTCCCCCAGTCCACCTGCTTCCAGATCTCCCAGTCCCAGTCCACCCAGCTCACCTCATGCTGCCACCCCTATGTCGGCCACACCCAGACCTGCTGAGCTTAGGCTCAATCCTCCTCCAGCCTATGATGATTCATACGAGAACAGTCTATCTTGGATTAACTCCATAGTCCTGTACTTGAACACCAACAAAGATGTTTATAACTCTGATGAAAAGAAGGTCGCTTTCGCCCTCTCTTATATGACCAAGGGCCCTGCATCCCACTGGGCCAACACTTTCCATGAAAAAGCCATATCTGGAACCACCGTCACCCTAGGAACATGGACCGATTTTGTTACTACGTTCAAGGACCAGTTCAAACACATCAACTCGGTCCAAGACTTCCTCTTCTGGATGATCAACATGCAAGTTGGGGAGAAAGACGAAAACAACCAGAAGATAGACCTCGCCTCCTACATCTTCCAGTTCCAGAATCATGCCGCTGCATCGAAAGTCTTGGACAACGCAGTCCTAATCAAGTTCTTCGTGCGAGGAATACCCTCCAGATTGACGAAGAAGGTCATGGATATGACCACCCCTCCTACCACCATCACCGAATGGTATAAGAAAGTCCACGAATACGACTCTAACCACAAAGAAGCTCAGTCCCTCATGGGAGGTTTTAGATGCCCTGCTCCCTGCTTGTTTCAGAAAGAAAGAGACTCCAATGCTATGGAGGTCGACACCACTACCACCCGACCTTTCCCTCCTAAGCTTACCTCCAACAAAAGAGCTAAGTGCATCCAAGAAAATTGATGCTTCAAATGCCAAAAGACGGGACACTCCACTCACGAGTGCTGAATCTTCCCTACCTCTGTTAAGCAAACTGCCCAACTTCGGACTACTGAGACCATCCAAACCACCCCCACTCCTGCTCTAGTCAAACCATCCCTGCTCGACGCTTATGTCAACTCCCTGAAAGGAAAGGGGAAGACTGTTGACGAAATCCTCCAAACTCTGCAAATTTGTTATGAAGAAGAACCGGAGGAAGAAGTTGTCACAACAATCACCAAGGACGACTCAGATTTTTAAAAAGGGAAAGATGCCCAATGTCTCTTTCCCTTGATCTCACCCATGTACTAGTAGCATTGCAGAATGAACGAACCTTATGCATTCCTGTCAAATTAAGTACGGGCCGACAAACCATTGAAACCACTGCCCTCATTGATTCTGGAGCAACTGGAAATTTTATCAACCAAAGTCTCGTCAACAACCACTGGTTTTCTAGACAACAACTTAGTCAGCCAATTATCGCCCACAATGTGGATGGATCCCCCAATGCAAATGGAGTCATCAAACGGAAAGCCTACACTGGAATGACTATTGGACAGCATACAGAGCGACTAGGACTTATGATAGTCAGATTAAAGAAACCACAAATAATCCTCGGGATGCCTTGGCTAAAGAAGTGGAACCCGAACATCAACTGGTCAAATAACATGATTACTATCCCTCGAACCAGTAAACTGGGAGGAGGCTGGAAGGAAGTAGTCTGGACTGTCCAAATTGGGAAAGGCCCAACCTGGGTTGATGTGTCTCTTTGTGAGTACCTCCCCAGGAAGGATCTAGCCAAAGAAAACATCAAGAAAATCACGCTGTCAACGGAAATCGCTCAGAAACGACAAGATCCAGATGTCGTCATTCCCGACTGGTGCAAGGACTTCAAAGATGTATTCTCTGAGAAAACCTTTAACAAACTTCCTTCTCATTGACTCTATGACCATACAGTTGAACTCAAACCCTCTTTTGTCCTGAAAATCGCCAAAGTCTACTCAATGAACCCAGCAGAACGTGAAGCCTGTAAAGCGTTTATTGAAGAACATCTCAAAACTGGCCAAATCATCCCTTCGAAATCACCACAAGCCGCTCTGTTCTTCTTCATTCCAAAGAAGGATGGTTTCCTCCGACCATGCCAAGACTATCGATACCTTAACTTCCACACCATCTGGAATGCCTACCTACTACCCCTAGTATCAGACCTCATCGATGACATGAAAGATTCAACCATCTTCACCAAGTTCGACATCCAATGGGGATACAACAACATCCAGATCAAAGAGGAGGACCAGTGGAAGATGGCTTTTGTCACTCCTTTTGGACTTTTCGAACCCACGGTATTATTTTTCGGTCACAGTAACGCGCCCCCTACCCTCCAAGCCTTCATGAATCACATTTTTGCCGACATGATCTCCAAACGCTGGTTGAAGATATATATGGACGATTTGGATTTACACACCAAGGATGACATGAACCTCCACCACGACAGGACTAGACGTGTCCTCCAACGACTGCGAGAACATGGACTCTCCCTAAAACTGGCCAAATGTGCTTTCAACACCCCGGTCATGAACTTTTTAGGCATCATTATTGAACAAGGAAAGGCTCAGATGGACCCTGACAAACTATCCGCCATCCATACCTGGAGTCCGCCCACATCTGTGAAAGGAGTCCGATCCTTCATGGGATTCGCCAATTTCTACAGGAAATTCATCCCTGATTTCTCAAATGTCATGGCCCCCCTTAACCTCCTGACCTGAAAGGAACAACCTTGGCAATGAACCAACCTCCAGCAGTCCGCTTTCGACAAGCTATGTAACATCTTCACATCAGCACCCATCTTGCGTATCCCGGATACTGTGAAACCCTTTACTCTCATGACCGATGCTTCCCTCCTAGCAGTGGGAGCAGTTCTTATGCAATTGGACGAAAACAGAGACCTTCACCCCTGCACATACTTTTCAAAGACATTCACCCTTGCCCAATGAAACTATGACATCTATGATAGAGAATTGTTGGTGGTCATCTTAGCGTTAGAAGAATGGAAACATTACCTCCTCGGCACCCCTCACCCAGTAACTATCATGACAGATCATAAAAACCTGTCTTACATCAAGGACCCCCGTAAATTATCTCGCCGATAAGCCCATTGGTTCCTATTCCTACAGGACTTCGATATCCTCTGGCAAGTCACCCCTGGAACTAAGATGGGACCAGCGGATGCCCTTTCTCACAAGGATCACATAGATATGGCAGACGACAACTTGGACATAGCCATCTGCCCCAAACCCGCTGTTATCCAAGCCTTGGACATCACCCTCCAACGTCACATCCACACCTCATCCGAATCAGACCCCTTAGTCCTCAAAGCAGTTGCTGCCTTATCTGATGATACTCCACTCTTCCCCCAATCTAAGCTCTCAGACTGGTCTTTCGAAGACGGACAGCTATATTTCAAATGGAGTCTCTACATTCCCCCCGATGCCCATCATAACCTCGTACAATCCATTCATGAAAATCCAATCACTGGACACGACGGACAATTCCGGACCAAGGCTACATTAGAAAAAGACTTCTGGTGGCCCAGACTCTCCACATTCGTCAATAATTTCATATCTGGCTGTGCCACCTGTCAACAAAACAAAACCAATATGCACCCAACAGTTCCCCCTCTCAATCTGATACAATCCACACATTCGCTCCCATTTAAACAGATCTCTGTCGACCTCATTACCAATTTACCTCCCTCTAACGGATATGACTCACTCATGGTCATGGTAGACCATGGGCTTACAAAGGGGGTAATTCTCGCCCCATGCCTCAAAATGGTTGATACAGCAGGAGTAGCTCAGCTCTTCCATGATTTTGTATTCTGAAGATTCGGCCTATACGAGAGCATTATCTCAGATAGAGGTCCACAGTTCACATCGGCTTTTGCAAGAGAACTAGCAAGACTACTTAAATACGATATCTGATTATCCACTGCCTATCATCCACAAACTGACAGTCAAACCGAAAGGACCAATCAGGAACTCGAAACATACCTTTGAATCTTTTGCTCCAATCAACCAAGGAAATGGGCGGATCTTCTCACTACCGCTGAGTTTCACCACAACTCAGTCGCACACAGCTCCACTAAGCAATTCCCATTTTCCCTCATGTTCGGATATGAACCCAGATCCTTTCCTTCATTTGGGAAGACATTTATTCCAGCTTTGGAAGACAGACTAATGGCCCTCGATCGAGCCAGAACTGAAGCAAAGGCTGCCCATGAATTGGCTCGCCTGGCAATGATACGACGATCAACCTCCCAATTTCATCCTTGGAAAGTAGGAGATAAGGTATGGTTGGAAGCCACGAACCTTCGTCTCAACTTGCCTTCAAAGAAGCTCGCCCCCAAACGATATGGACCATTTGAAATCACTCAGGTTATTACAAATGCTCTTTTTGCAACATCGTAACTTATTCAAACTCCGATTAAAGCTCCTCCGCAATGAGGTTAAACTAGCCACTCAAGTCTAATGCTTGTCGTTAGGCTTGTAGTCAAAATCAATTACCCCAAAGTTATGACGTCACGATTCCTTAACTCTTGTATCTGCTAAGTCTGAACCAACCCTCCCCTAAACACTGCTGATATCTTCATGACTTCATGACAGCATGATGCTTGACATTGTGTGACTTATGATTTCACACTTCTGGACTTATTGAACTTTAATGGACAGAACTTAACTTTATTCGTACGCTTCCATTCTATGACTCATGCATTTCATTTCTGCTACCCTTTACTCTATGGCTATGCTTCATGCTTCTCTTCCATTTGATATACCACCTGACTTATGTTTATCTCATTGTTTTAATTACCATTTCACAGCCTTATGGCTGTCCACCTCCTTATTTGGATAACAGACCAAATAGGTACAAACATGTATTAGAGTATATAAGGACCCAAATTGACGACCAAGGGATCCTCAGTCAGATCCTCTTGGGTATTTCCCCTTATCTGCTCATCTTCTAAGTCTACGCTGCCTAGTGGTAACCTGAAAGCTCTAGTAGCAATTAGGGTTGTTTCACAGGTCCTATCCCTGCTCACTTACTGATTGAAGTTACCACCCACATGGCACATCCACGAAGTATTCCATGTCTTGCTTCTATCCTCATATAAGGAAACCACTACACATGGACCAAACTTCCCCCGACCCTCTCTGGACCTCGTAAACTCCAAAGAAGAATATGAAGTTGACCATATTAGGTCACACCAAGGTACTGCTGGCAGAAGACAGTACCTGACCACATGGAAGGGATATCCATCTTCCAAAGACACATGGAAGGGATATCCATCTTCCAAAGACACATGGGAACCAGAATCTAACCTAAGACACGCATGGACCATTCTATCCAGCTATAAGAAGGCCAATGGTTTGAAGTAGAGAATCACCCAAGGAATTAAGATGGCATCTCTTCGTGAGCACCCCCCTTGTATGAACCCCTTCGTTCAACACTACCTCGAACATGTCTTCCTCCCCTGTGTCATCCTCTTCCTCGTCTTCCTCTCGCTCCCTCAGATTGTCACCGTTATGGTCACGGAATGTCTATCCCAAGTGTTTACCTGCTTTCTCCGCAACCACTCTCTATGCTGCCATACTGTCAGATCCCACCCTCATAAATGCTCTCAAACATACCCCCCAATACCACGCTGACGTCGTCACACACGAATTAGTCCACTCTTTCCATGAAATTATCCGAGCCCAATGATACCACTTCCTCTCCGCCCCTAGTGACCTACCCGCTGTTACGTTTTCCCCTATTCCTAGCCCCTATACTCTTTTCCTCGTCTAATCAATGTCGACCTCGCACGTCAAGACTACATTCATCCTTGTCCATGATCTAGAACTCTCGCCTGCATTCCTATCCTCGTCTACTCATGGCCTTCATCTGAACTCCATCTTTGTATGCTCGTCCTCGTTCCACCATGACCTTATCAGGCATGACTGTATTAACACCTCGTCCTCGTCCTCGTCCATACTTCGTCCTCGTCCATACCTCGTCCTCACCCACATCCTTCCTCTTGCCCTTATCCTCGCCCACGCCCTTGCCACATGTATCATAATCCAATCCGTGTCCATCTTGGACGTCCTAAGCTTCCACTCCATGTGTAACATATCTCTGTCCTCACACTCTCTCGGACACCCTCAGACACCTCATCCTCATGTAGCTATCTATCACCTCGTGCATACCTTGTTCTTCTTATCTTTGCTTAGTTATCATGTGAGTACCCTTATGGTCCCATGAGTACCTTCACAGTCAGGAACCTTCTTCTTCCATGTTCCATGACTTTCTATCTCGTTCCATGAGAACCCTCACAGTCTCTCAGGTTCTTCTTCACTGTTCCATTACATTCCATTGTATTCCATCCCTGTCATGTGATCCGCTTACTCAGCGCATCACCCATCACTACTTATACCTGCCTGTAGCTCTATTCCCATTTCCCTAAGCTAGAGCTCCCTTCCCTTCCCTTCAAATACCTTTCCTTGTATTCCAGTAGCCGTTCCAATCTAGCTCTCTTGTCTCATCTCCTGTGTGTCGTCGCTCTCCACTTTGATTGAGCGCTCCCTGAATCTCCAGGCTACCCTTGTGGTAGTATCCTCTCCCGAATCCTCGTAGTCATAGCTTTTCCAGCACGACATCTTAAGAAGGGCTTTACTTGTCCCTATCTGGGCCAAGTCTAACACCCACCGATTTTGGCATTCCCCTTTGTACCATCCTCGCTGGCCTCCCACATCATATCCTACTTGCTCTCCATCACCATGGCCTACACGCGTACATCAAACACATCGCCCCTAACATTATCTATCCCACCTTCCATAAAGTCTTCAACGCCATGACCCCCACCGAGCAAGACCTATACATTCATCATTCCGACTTGGTTATCAACCAAGAACTTGATCCAATCCTGATCCCCCCTCCTTCTCTTGCAGAATGACTCTCCTCCTCTCCAGCCATAACAGAAGCAAGTGAGACAGACTCGGACACCACTATCGATTCTATGTCCGACCGGATAGAAGAGAACATCCAATTCATCCGGTCCTTTCGAGTCCCCCTCAGACCCGGACTATCCATCCTATTGTCTCCAACCTGAGTCCTCCCTCCTGTCATCCACCGACAACCAGCTTCCTCTACTACCACCTGCTTCCGTTGCCATATGTAAGGTCATTATCGCGAAGACTGCCCCCTATACATCTGCCCTCATTGCCACCAATCTGCCCCTGGACATACTCAGACTGCTTGTTTGTGCACTCAATGCACTTTTTGTCAAAGGTGGGGCCATGCGGATCGCTTCTGTTCCCAGCATACTTATGGACTTTGCAATGAAGGTGGGCATGTTGCAGATGACTGTATCTTTACAGTTGTTACCCCAGATCAAGCGCAAGACATTTATGGGGTCCATCACTCCCCGTCTTCCCCCTCGGCTGTGGACAACAACTATTGAAATGGACTTGGTGTTCATTGAACCTGGGGTTCAATTGTACAAAGGGGGTAATGTTACGATTTTATACCTCCATTCCCACTTACTGCTTGTATCGCTGGCTTCACAAACAATCCACTTCGGTATCCTCCAATCAGGATATCAATCTTTTCTTATTTGCTTATCTCCTTTTGCTCCGAAACTCTTGATCCTCTAAGACCACTTCCACTTTCACCCTTCTAATCCTGACAGTCAGAGTCCTGTAAACGTGTATGCGATGGCAATGGACAATCTCTTCCAAATCTGGTTCTCTTTATACCAGATTCATAATCCTGATTACCATAGTTCTTTCTATCGACTTCCATGGTGTTCCACTTGTTCCTTACCTAAGCATTATTGCTGTTCACTACTTAAAGTCATGCTCTTGTAGTAGTTAGAGCATTCTCGATCTTCTGCAATCTACCTAGGTTGCTCCTCTGTTCAGTCTGCGCCCTCTTGTCTATCCTGCTGTGAGAATCCAAGCTGCCCGACTGGCAGTCTTGTCCTAGTCCTAGTCCTAGTCCTAGCCAGAACCCTTGCTAGTGCTTTGCACGAGCAACGGAATTTCGTACATCATCTTGACATAACAATAATCAATGAAGAGAGATGATTTACTGATGCTTGGATTAAATACAGATACTTTCTGGAAAGACACCTTGGCCAGACACATCTACAGCTTGGAAACAATTAGAGAAATGTAAAATCTCACAGCATTGGAAGTTTTCTGCAATATCCAATGGTGTCTGGAAATTCTTAAAGAAGTGTTGGTCTCCAAAGCAGCCAGATGCTCACCTGTCAGCTCAGGAAGTGTTGTTATATGTGTTGGACACCCTGGAGAATGTGTTAAACTTACCACCACAAGATTCTTTTGATGGTTTCTTATCTTGCTTCAGATCAGTATGATGTCTTCCAAGTATATTTTTCTTTCTTCTGACTGCCCAGTCACTCTTGTACATGCTTCAGGTCCTCCAGTCTTATCCAATATAGATGCCAGGTATTGTACATTCTGCCCATATGCTAATATTTTTACAGCTTCCAACTTCTAATTATTGGGAATGTAATGGTCCATCTTCCTTTATATGAAAAGAAGCTCACTTTTTATTGCAGTCAGGTGTTGGTAAATCCATGTTGGTTCACAGAATATTCAAGGTTGAATCTGTAGTGAGTGAAGACCACATTACATAGAGAATGTTAGGCTAACTGCTCTTTGAAGTATACAAGTGACACCACTCCTGGTATCACATGCATTGACCAGGAATATATTTCTCTGACAAACCACTGCTTAGTGGTTCATGACAGCCATAGCTTTGAGGCCAGTGATGAAGGAAATATATATATAATTCAAGGATTTATCGCCCATAGAAATGCAATATTTTAGCCAAAGGACCATGTTCATGCAGTCTGGTAAGACAGCTTGGTGGATTACTCACAAAGAAGTTTAGACTCTGCCTTGAGATACCTTATTCTGATGGGCAGCTGATTGACACTGATGTAGAAAAGTTCCTGTGATGCAGAAGTGAAATTCTTGGAAAGGATGTATGGTTTGTGATTTCAAGTCATGGTGACCTTGTCACTCACTGATGTTCTGTAGTTCCTCTTGTTGTAGTACTCACTCAAATAGATCTACTGAATGAGCAGCTGAAATTCGACCTGTTGGCAAACAAGGATTTAGGAAACTACAAGTCAAGGTACCTGAAAGAACATTTCATTGAACCTCTTCATGGAGTAGCAGGAACTGACATCAAGTATGCTATCATTTCT
>JBBPTP010000906.1:0-12149 GCA_038094195.1 Pulveroboletus aff. carminiporus | reverse complement strand
TATTTAAACCCGCTTCTTCCATAGTGTCCGATCCCCAAGCTAGAGCTCCCTTCGAGTATCCTTCCCTGTACTTGAATAAGCTGTTTCAATCTAGCTTCCCCTTGTCTCGTCTCCAGTGTGTCTTCGCTCTTCACATTGATTGAGCGCTCCCTGAACTTCTGGGCTACCTTTGTGGTAGTATCTCTCATCGCTGCTAAGTTGGTTCTTTTAGCCTGACTTCCTCGTACCCTCGTCATCGTAGCCCTAGTTGCACGACATCTCCTAGTCGTTGTTACCTTACTGGCACGACTCTTCGTCTTCCGTCGTCAACATCAGCTTTGAAGGGCTTTGCTTGCCCCTACTCGGGTCAAGCTTAACAGTTTTGGTGGAGGAATTAAGCACGTCCTTTACAGTGATGCCATGCTTCCGACTAGCAGAAGACACCTCCTTCTGGCAATTTGATAAATCATCACTTTGGTCACCATCTACGGTTTCCTCTGCAGAAAGAACTTCAAACCTATTTTTGTAATTTTCTTTATTTTTGACATTATGAGACTGAGCACCCTGATTACTCAATCCCATCCATGATTTACCAGCTCATTCTCTTTCATGTTGTAAAAGAACATCTTCATTTTGTCGAAGGACATTCCTCAAACTGCCACGAAGGGATCAGCTTCTTTTGCCTTACCCTTTCCTTTGTCTTCCTTTTTCAGGGGTGTTTCATTCTCATGACTGCCTTTCCCCCCCGAGGTCATTGTAGTTCGTACTTTTGATTTTGGTGCCTTCTTGCACTCTGGCTTATGCTTGGAGCCCAGAAATTTGCATTCCGGACATTGAACTTTCAGTTTCAGGCAATCCCTTATGAGATGCCCTTGCTGTCCACAATTGAAACACAAGGGGCCATTGCTCCAGCTCGTGTTGGCAGTTTCAGCCTTAGCTGCTCTGGCCTCTTTCTTCTCCTTCTTTTTCCATGGTTTTGTTCCCATGGGTTTATTGAACATTTTGTATGCTTCTAATTGCATACCAATTGCTTTGATTTCGAATAAGGTTTGGTTGACATTCTGCTTTCGTTGACCCTTGAACAACTCCAGATGTATTTCTGGGTTGATAGCGTTCTCAAGGAGATAAACCCCATGACTTTGGTCTATCCCTGATTGGTAGTATAGCTTTCTCCACCTGACAATAAATGCCAGGATGGAGCTACTTCCTTGTATGCATTTGGTGATTTCCTTTTTTGCCCAGTCTCTTTGTAATTGCAGGCAGAAGAGCCCTTCGATTTCCACAACCAACAAATCCCAATCATCAATGAGACTGTTTCCAGCTGTGAGCTTCTGTAATTCAACTTCCACATAGAAACTCCCTTTTTCGCCCTTTAGGCGAGACAAGACTGCATACACCCAATTTTTTCCATGGGGTTCCGGCACCCCATCCAACTCATTCTTGCCCATGAACTGTTTTGGATTGCAGTCCATCCAGGCCTTCATCTTCATCCACCATTCTTCGAACTTCGCCAAGCTACCATCATATGTGCCTGGGTCAGAGAATATTTCTACCTTCGAGGTACTTCCTGCCTGCAGTCCTATTGTGGCAGCATTTCCCCTGGTTGCCCATGTGTATACTCCCATTAGTTCTCGCGTTCATTGGTCTGCCTGTTCCACATTGTCTTTTGCAGTCTCTAACTGTACTTCTGCTCTTAATAGAGCGTCTTGTAATGCGAAACATTCATTTTCCATTGCTGAGATTCTTTCCATGGCATTTTGAAATGATGCCAACAAGTTGGCCCAGTTTTGTTCATTTAATTCTGGTACTTGTGCCATGGTAACTACTTAGTATGGATATTTCTTTAACCTTTGTAGGTAAGAGCAAGGGCATAGATGAGGGTGGAATAATAGATCATAATTGTCTGTCCTGACTTTGCTGTAGTCGTACCAGTAAACTTTCCTAGTATGCTTGCGCTTTATAGGCTGCGGTGAGATTTCTCTGACCCTGCCTTCTTCTAACTCTGCGGGTAAAAACTCCCTCGCTACTTGGGTGGGTATGCCTAGTAACCAATCTTCTATGAACCCAAAGTCCAGCTCCAGAGTGACTAGCTCCAAAGGATTTGCTGAAGGGAGAGGAGATGTACTGCGAGAGGCAAATATTTCTTTGAGTAACCTCTGAGCTTGGTCGAGGTGTTCTGTGATGTTGTTGACAGACAAGATTAGCTGCTCCACTCCGTGCCCAGATGACATGGCTGAGTAACTTTCTAACGAGGAGTTTGGCACTTAGCCAAGCATGTGAGACTCCGTACACTACTTGAAGTGAAGCTAGAAAGTAATAGTTCTTGGATATGTACTTGCAAGTGAGACTGTTGTCAAGCTTGAGGGAATCAAGTTCTAATGAAACAACTACAAACTAATAAACAACCCTATACAAGATTGCTAGTCATTGAAGTCAAAAGAGATGAGAGCGAAATAAGAGTAAGGGTTGAATCAAGGTATCCCCCACTTGTAGTGATGGATGACAAGAGAACTTAATTGGAGACTTTGCATCCAAGTCCTGGGTTTATATACTACATGGGGTTTGTACTTATTTGTACATATTTGTGTATGTAAATAGTCTATGTTTAGAAATATATATCCATAAAAGATAATATCAAGGCTGTACTTAATGTCCATGCATAGGCTTGTGGCATATCTTTGTAATAGTCAGTAATTAATATCATGATGTACACACGTTGTGTGGAAGAATGGAAGTTTAGGAAGCATGATGGACATGTTGTCCATTATAATCGTGAAAATAGAAGTCAAGGGACTTCTAGATGGAAATGAAAAGAGATTATGACTTGACTTAAGAAAATAAAGCAAGCATGCTTAATAAGCTGCTTAGTCAGTGAGCTTAGTCATTGTTCTTGTGAAAAGATGTTAAGTGTTACAAACGCTGCCTAATGCCATACCTCGTCCTTCAGGACTTAACATTTTCCTAAATGAACAATGACTAAGCTTGCTGACTAAGCAGCTTACTAAGCACACTCATTTCTCAAAGACAAGTCAAGTCACATATCAAGGGCACAAACCCTTGACCCACCTTCGTTAACGTCACGCTTCTCTTTTAATTACCGTCTAGAAGTCCCTTGACTTCTATTCCCATGATCATAATGGACAACGTGTCTATCATGCTTCTCAGCTTCCATTCTGCCACACCACAAGTGTTCCTCATGTACTTAATTACTGCCTACGCCACAAACCTATGCACGGACATGTTCCGAGTCACAAGGACTTGTCATGCACAGCCTTGATTACCTTTTATGGATATATGTTTCCTAAACGGACTATTTACCTAGCCACATATGTACAAATAGATACACACACCCATGTAGTATATAAGACCAGGACTTTGACGCAAAGTCTCCAATCAAGTTCTCTTCTGACATCCACCACTACAAGTGAGGGATTCCTTGATTCGACCATCTACTCTTTTCCCTTTATTCTTTTGATCTCAACTTGCACAATCCTGTATAGGGTTGTTTGTTGGCTCGTAGTTGTTTCATTAAGTCCCAAAGGACATGATATTGCGATAGGCAGCATTTGTAACAAGTCTTCTTTATTTCATAGTGTTCTTTGTTGTTCTACTGCAGATTTACTAATACATAGCATCTCTTCCATTTTATGCTGGCCCTATAGTAAATTGCTTGTCACTACTTAAGGATAGGATAGCAATCATGTATTCCTTTTCTCCACTTTGAATCTACTGAAACAACCCTAAACCCCTGAGGCATGACCGTCAGGAGATAACCATAGTTGCCCAAGGCAAGTGTCTTGTTAGCCTTGTGGTATCCTTTACCAAGAGGATCTTGACTAGCTTTTGCTTACAAGCTAGGAACTGTTACAAACGCTCTTTTTGCAACATCGTAACTTATTCAAACACCGATTAAAGCTCCTCCGCAATGAGGTTAAACTAGCCACTCAAGTCTAATGCTTGTCGTTAGGCTTGCAGCTCAAATCAAGTACCCCAAAGTTATGACGTCACGACCTCCTTATTCTTCTATCTGCTAAGTTCGAATCACACCTGCCCTAAACCCCGTTAACACTTCACGACTTCACGACAGCACGATGCCTGACATTGTGTGACTTATGACTTTACGCATTTGGACTTATTAAACTTTAAACAAACAGAACTTAACTTTATTCGTACGCTTCCATTCTATGACTCATGCATTTCATTTCCGCTACCCCTTTACCCTATGGCTATGCTTCATGCTTCTCTTCCATTTGATACGCCACATAACTCATGCTTTTCTTATTGTTTTAATCTCCGCTTCACAGCCTTATGGCTGTTCACGCCTCTATTTGGATAACGGACCAAATATGTACAAACATGTACTCTAGTATATAAGGACCCGAATCGACGACCAAGGGATCCTCAGTCAGATCCTCTTGGGTATTCCCCTCATCTGCTCTCTCTTAAGTCTAAGCTGCCTAGTGGTAACCTGAAAGCTCTCGTAGCAATTAGGGTTGTTTCAGGAACAAAGGATGTGTATAATAATAGTTATTCTTTAGAGGGGAATACACAGGAGCATGTAACATCTACATTGATCTTATTATTGTTATGACTTATCCCAGACTTAACGCAACTGTGTGTATTCTTTTTCCTTTTTGTCGCTTACCAATCCGGCAAGTACCCTTATGGTTACTTACATACCCGCACAGTCATGGAATTCCTTCTTCTTCCTTCCATGACTTTCCATGATCTGCTTAGTCAGCAGATTGTCGTTCTCTATTTAAACCTGCCATGTTCATTGTCTTTCCCCTAAGCTAGAGCTCTCTAAAGATACCTTCCTTGTATCTGGTTGCATGTTCAATACTAGCTTTCCCCTGTTCCGTCTCTAGTGTGTCTTCGCTCTCCACATTGATTGAGCGCTCCCTGAACTTCTGGGCTACCTTCGTGGTAGTATCTTTCCTTGTAACTAAGTCAGTGCTTATCGCACAACTTCCTCAAACCTTTGTTGTTGTCACTTTAATAGCACGACGTATCCTCATCATCGTTGCCTTTGTTGCATGACTCCTCATCATTTGTCGTCCCCATCACCTCTGAAGGGCTTTGCTTGTCCCTATCTGGGTCAAGCTTAACAAAAGCTCTAGCTTACCTTCTGCCGGCTGTCATCGAACGACGCTGCCACCATATCTTCCTCGAGATTTAACCCGACTCAGCCTTCCCGGCCACACCTCCTCGTAGCTCAAGAACAAAGATGACATCTCCAAGGATCTGATTCAGATCACCCCCCAAACTTCCCAGAGACCGAAGAATCAGAATCCGGTTCAGACGTCGACCTATTTCAGGAAGACGAAAACATTGACCTCGCTCCGCTAAACATCCCTCGATCACCTACCCCAGCATCACCAACCTCACGACCACAATCAGGTCAAATCTTTCTTGTTCCCCCACCAATCATGTCCTCTGCATCCAAACCTGTAGAATTGAAAATCAACGCCCCCGAACCTTACGATGGATCGGAAGAACTCCTCGAACCGTGGCTTGGAAGCGTCCTGTTCTATCTGGACACCAACGACAAAGTATATGATACTGACAAGAAGAAAATCGCCTTCACTCTATCCTATATGACCAAAGGCCCAGCTGTCCATTGGGCAAATACCTTCAGAAAGGATTGTATCACAGGATCTGCAGTCTCTACCGGGACATGGAAAGACTCCATAGACTCTGTTAAAGAGGATTTCCAGTCCACCAACTCGGCACACAAATCTATCACCTGGCTTATGACTACCAGAGTCAACAAAGAACTCGGACTCACTTCCTATATTGCCCAGTTCAGAAACCACGTTGCAACGTCTGGAATCACCAACAACAACGTTCTCATTGAATTCTTCGCCAAAGGAATACCATCCGGCCTCGTCCATAAAATGTATGGGGAAGCAAACCACGTCACTACCATAAAGGAATGGTACAAGAAAGTCCAAGAGTACCAAACCTTGTATGAAGAAGCTAAAGGGATCGTTGAATCCCAAAAGAAGAAGAACTCCACATACAAATCCTACTCCCGCCCTGAAAAAGACCCGAACGCAATGGACATTGATGTCAACACCATCCGATATCCACCAAAACTTACTCCAGAAGAAAGAGAACGCCTCCGAAAGATCGGAGCATGCTTTAAATGTCGCCGTAAGGGACATTTTACACGAGACTGTCGGACCAAATTTGAAAATACTTCCCCCTCCTCCTCTACTCCGGAAACCAAGTCAACGGAGAAAAAAGTCCGCAGAGAGAAAAAACCCGCTGATCTTCCAAAGCTCGAAGAAATAGAAGATGACTCTGACTCTGAAGACGAAAAGGACGTCCAAAGAGTGTCTTTCAAGAACAAGGATTTTTAAAAGGAAGGACTGTCTCGATGCCAGTACCTTCCTCCACCCGTAAAGTAGCTGCTGTATGAGTATCAACCTCTAATATGACAATTCCTGTTCAACTCATCGTTCCCTTGCACACACTCAAAGATGTCGAAACCCACGCTCTAATCGATAGCAGCACTCAAATGAACTGCATCGACTGGGGTTTTGTTCGAAAACACAAACTCCCCACTATCCATCTTAAAAACCAGATCCAGGTTCGCAACGTGGATAACTCGGTTAACTCTAAAGGATTAATCAAATTTACCACCTCCCTCTTTGTTAACATCCAGGGCATCGTCCAAGAAATGCTCTTTTATGTAATGGACTGTGGAGACGATAATGTCCTTCTCGGATTACCTTGGCTCAAAAAGGCAAACCCCATCGTAGACTGGAACGCCCGGTCAATCTCCATTGACGAATCAAAAGATGAGTCAAAAACTCTCTTTGCCCAGTATCAAGCTGCCTACAATGTGAATGAACACAAGTTTGCAAAGAAACTTCCCCCTCCGACCTGTAAATCGGTCAAACCAGAATCCACCCCCACATTATTCGAGTTCTTGGAGTATGAAACGCAAGAAGAATTTGTAAATCATGCACTATTATCCTGAACAATCCGAAATGGGAAAAACAAGATTAAATGCACCCTCCTACCAGAATCCATCTGTAGAACCACCTGCTTGGGAAATCACTATCTGTCTCCTAAAGCGATACGAAAAATCACCCACACCACTGAACTTGCAGCCGAGGCAGAGAAATTGAAACCCAAGAAAACTCTTCCCTCAGAATACTCAGAATTCTCTAAAGTATTTGCCAAACCAGACGTAGGCGAACTTCCCCCATCTAGACCCTACGACCACGAAATCAACCTTAAAGAATCCTTTATATCCAAGATAGGCAAACTATACCCCCTCTCTCCTGAAGAACGCGAAGCTACCAAAACATTCATCAAAGAAAACCTCCAAGCAGGCAAAATTCGCCCGTCCAACTCACCCCAAGCATCCCCGTTCTTCTTCGTCAAAAAGAAAGACGGTAAACTTCGGCCATGTCAAGATTATTGATACCTAAATGAACATACCATTTGTGACGCCTATCCACTCCCACTCATCGGTGACCTTCTCGATAAACTCAAAGGTGCCAATGTCTTCACAAAGTTCGACGTTCAATGGAGATATAATAATGTCCGCATTAAAGACGGACACCAATGGAAGGGTGCCTTCCTCACTCACAAAGGATTGTTCGAACTGATGGTCATGTTCTTTGGCATGACTAATTCTCCTGCAACCTTTCAAAGATTTATGAACGACTCATTTAGAGATATGATCGCCGAAGGATGGCTTGTCATCTATATGGACGACCTCCTCATCTTCTCCAACAATGAAGAAATTCATACCGAACACACGCGTAGAGTTCTACTACGAATGCAAGAACTCAATCTTCACCTTCGTCTGGAAAAGTGCAATTTCGCAATGAAAGAAGTTGACTATCTTGGAATGATTGTCAACGAACAAGGACTAGAAATGGACCCAGTTAAACTTGATGGTATTGCCAAATGGCTGGCACCCTCGTCAGTCAAAGAAGTCCGCTCATTCCTTGGATTTGCCAACTTCTACAGACGATTTATCCAAAACTACTCCGAAATCGCACGCCCCCTGATCGATTTAACCAAGAAATCCCAATCTTGGAATTGGTCGGACAAATGTCAACAAGCGTTCGAAACACTTAAAAGGATGTTCCTCTCGAAACCAGTCCTTCGTTTTCCTGACCTTACCAAACCCTTCGCCATCGCCACCGATGCTTCTAAATTTGCGTCAGGAGGAATTCTTCTTCAAACTAACTCAAATGGTGAATGGCACCCCTGTTCGTATCTCTCCCAATCATTCTCCCCTGCTGAACGAAATTACGATATCTATGACCAGAAACTCTTGGCCATCCTTTGTGCCCTCAAAGTGTGGAGACATTATCTCATAGGATCCGTCAATCCGGTCCAAGTCTTCACTGATCACAAGAATCTTACCTATTTTCGTCAACCCCAAACACTTAACCGCCGACAAGCCCGTTGGCTCCTTGACATTTCCGACTATGACTTAAAACTCATTCATGTCCCTGGTACCACCCTCTCGGGCCCAGATGCCCTCTCCTGACACATAGATCACCTCCCGAAAGATGCGTCAGATAATGAAGAAACAACCCTCCTACCACCATCAATGTTTGTCCGCACCGCAAGTGCTACCCTCCATTCTATCATCGCCGAACACTCTAGCAATGACTCACTCGTCCTTACTGCTCTCCAAGCATTAAATAATAAAATTCCTCCCCCCTTCCGTTCCTGCCTATCCGATTGGCAAAATCGTGATGGCATTATCACTTACCAAGGTCGCGTTTATATCCCACCTGAAGATGACTTACGTTGCAAAATTGTCGCTTCGTGCCACGATAACCCTTCTGCAGGACATCCAGGAATATTAAAAACTCGCCAACTTGTCTCAAGAGAATACTGGTGGCCAGGCCTAGCCCACCACATATGAAAATACATCGAAGGTTGTGCCCTTTGTCAGCAAAACAAAGTCAACACCCATCCCACCATCCCTCCTCTGACCCTGATAAAGTCCCATGCCATCCGTCCATTTCAACAAATATCTTGCGACTTGATCACTGATCTCCCTCTTTCTAATGGTTTCGATATGCTTCTGGTCATAGTAGACTATGGGCTTACTAAGGGGGTAATCCTATGCCCTACCAAGAAAACCATCACAGCCGAAGGAATAGCAGATCTCTTCTTTCACAAAGTATACCTCCGTTTTGGACTCTATGAAAAGATAATCAGCAACTGAGGTCCTCAGTTTGCTTCAAAATTTGCCCTAGAACTCGGACGCCTTCTCGGATATGACTTAGCACTCTCCACCGCATATCACCCTCAAATGGACAGAGAAACTGAATGTGTCAACCAAGAAGTTGAAACCTACCTTCGCATCTATTGCAGCGATAATCCCACAACCTGGTCCAAATCTATTTCTCATGCGGAATTCGCACATAACCACCACCCTCATTCCGTCACATCCAAATCTCCATTCTACCTCATGCTCGGATATGAGCCGAAAGCAATTCCCACAGTCTTCACCGAATCTTCTACTCCTGCGGTCGTCGACCGATTAAAGACTCTTGAAGCAGCCCGATCAGAAGCATTGGCAGCTCATGAACTTGCTCATCAAGTTATGGCATCACAAACCCATCGTAATTATTCCCCTTTCAAGAAAGGCGACAAAGTTTGGTTAGAAGCCCGAAACCTAAAACGCACAGTCGTAAATCCAAAATTTGCCTCAAAACGAGAAGGACCTTTTACCATTATCTCGGTCCTATCTCCCTTATCTTTCAAACTCCACATTCCTTCCACATGGAAAATCCACCCCATGTTTCATGCTTCATTATTATCATCCTATCGCAAAAACACCATCCATGGCCCGAACTTCCTGAAACCACCACCTGACCTCATCGGTGGAGAGGAAGAATACGAAATACAGCAGATATTAAAACATCGAGGTCCACCCTCAAACTGCTATTTCTTAATTAGGTGGAAAGGCTATACTCCAGAAGACGACTCATGGGTAGCCGAAAAAGATCTGTCTCACGCACAGACCATCCTAAAAGATTATAAGAAACGACACTCTTCTATCCACTCCCTCACTATCAAACATCTTTCCATCTATCCAACTATGCCTCACATCCCTACTTCGGAACTCCCAGTCTCCCCCTTCGCTTGTACTTTCCGCCGTCACTCGCCTGCCCATGAGGATGCACTCGCTTGTGCCCTCAATGATCCTTCGCTCACCACCACCTTGGATCAATGCATCCACCCAGATTTCCCTCTAGGCCTACTCCGCACAGCCTATGGCGCCCACCAGACCTTATCCACCGCCATTGCCTGCCTGGAAGGATTCCCTTTCTCTCCAGATTTAGATCTGGTCCTTACCCTTCTCCGTAAATCCCACTCCCAAGTGAACAGAAAAATCCTCACTGCAGCGCACCAACTGGAGATGACCAAAGTTGGTGAAAAGGTCCACACATTACTCGCCGAGTATGGCGACGCTTTACCCCCATCTCCTTCTGAAGAAGAAAAGCTTGCAACTCTAGCTCGTCTTCTCAGAACCCAAAACGATGCACCCCTCATTCACAGAGATCCCAACTTTTACCGTGCATGTGCTGGCTGTCATCATATCAGCCACAAGAAGGCCGACTGCAGGCAGACAAAATGTCGCGTTTGCAAGAAATTCGCTGCTGGCCACATGGAGTGGCAATGCCCTGTCAAATCGCGCTCCCCTGTGTACTCGTCTCCATCCTCATCAGACAAGGAAAACCCGTTGCCAGTCCCTTCTCCTCCTACTCCTCCTGTATGGAGTCCCCCACACGATAATTCTGATCCCGAGTTTGCCCCCAAGAACGTCATTGTTCCAGTCGAGGTATTACAACCTCGCTCCCCATCCACTCATTCCTTAGACCTCGAAGATGGTCCAGCATGCAAACGAAATCCCGAATTTGAACACATCGCGTATGAAGCAGAAGAAAGGGCCAAACAAGCCTCTCACCGTCGTCGTACCTTGCGTACCAGCTACACTGAAATCATGGACGACATCAACTTAAGAGATGGCAGGAATGAGTCTGAGCTGGAGAACTACTCAGCCGACAAAGATGCGTCGGATGTAGAAGCCCGAAGGTGAGCCATGATGGACGCTGGTATCCCTCAAATTCATTTGCAGAATCACGAAGTCCCTTGCTGGGACGAAATCGAAATCATGGTCCTAGGGGCCAAATATTGAAGAATAGGTTATTCTTCGGACTTAGTAAGGGGGTAATGTTATGACTTATCCCAGACTTAACGCAACTGTGTGTATTCTTTTCCCTTTTTGTCGCTTACCAATCCGGCAAGTACCCTTATGGTTACTTACATACCCGCACAGTCATGGAATTCCTTCTTCTTCCTTCCATGACTTTCCATGATCTGCTTAGTCAGCAGATCATCGTTCTCTATTTAAACCCGCCATGTTCATTGTCTTTTCCCTAAGCTAGAGCTCTCTAAAGATACCTTCCTTGTATCTGGTTGCGTGTTCAATACTAGCTTTCCCCTGTTCCGTCTCTAGTGTGTCTTCACTCTCCACATTGATTGAGTGCTCCCTGAACTTCTGGGCTACCTTCATGGTAGTATCTTTCCTCATAACTAAGTCAGTGCTTATCGCACGACTTCCTCAAACCTTTGTTGTTGTCACTTTAATAGCACGACGTATCCTCATCGTCGTTGCCTTTGTTGCACGACTCCTCGTCATTCGTCATCTCCATCACCTCTGAAGGGCTTTGCTTGTCCCTATCCAGGTCAAGCTTAACAATTATCTTATCTTCTTAGATCTTATATGGACTTCCTATAATGGCACTGCCACTATGGTCCTTGGTCTTAACATGTGTATAGCCTTTGTACAACATGTTGTATCTTCTTACAAGGAAGGCACTCACTAAGAGATACAACATCCTTGTGTATCTTCTTATATGGACTGCCTACAGAGGTATAGCCTTCTGTGGTCCAGGTCTTCTTAGTAATGCATGTTCTTATGCATAGGCAACTTCTGCCATAGTAGTGATAACTCTAGCAAGGAGAACAGGGAGTCTTTGAATATCTTTGGAAGGGAATATACAAGAGGACTTTGTTAGAGTCTTTTGTGCTCTACATGGGTTATATATATACTCTATCTATGTTTGTATCTATAGACATCTCATCTATAGATATCCTGTGTCATCCATGATGTT